>JAODAL010023257.1:0-63032 GCA_025379985.1 Phyllomedusa bahiana
TGGGGGGGGTGCGGAAATTACAAGAATGTATATAGGGATTTACATACACTTGTTTTTTTCTTTTTTTTTAATTGGCAGTAATTTTAACTTATATATTACTACATTTTTTGATGCATTTTTCTATTATTGTTTTTTTTTGGATCATTAGTAGGATTTATATCACTATTTTGTATTGATAATTACCCCTAGATCGCCCCTTTCCCCCTTTTTCTTATTTTTAATATATTTTTTATATTGCTTCGTATCTATTTTTTTTGTTTTAAAAAAAATCACTTTTTTAGGATATTTCTTTCTTTTGATTTTTTAGTTTTTTTGTTTCTATTGATTAATCGAAGTTTACATTTGGTTTTTTTCTTTTTTTTGTAGATTGTCATAAAGATTGACAGCTTCTGTGACTTAACAGTCACTTTTATAAACAGAGGTCTGACAGAAATGTAATTATTCCATACTTGCGTACCATCAATTCCCCCCCTCTAAGGGGCAAGCTCTGCAGGGGGTTTAATTTTACCGGCCGCTCCCCACCCGGGAGAACTTGCTGATGACCCTAAAGTGACACCTACTTTCACAACAAGGGTGTGTCCCAGCCAATAGGAGAGCCCGGAGACCACACCAATCGGCTGCTGGGGCAGTATCCGGGCACATCATTTAAACCTCCTCAGACCCTCCTGTCTCTGCCTGTGAAAGGTTCTAGCTGCTCTTTCACCTGCTCTCAGTTGTTTCTTGTTACCAGACCTCGGTTCGTGTTCGTGACTTCGGCTTGCTCCCTTATTCTGTACCTCATTCCTGATAGTGTGTTGACCCTCGGCTTGTTTCTTGGTATTTCTTCTGTCTTCTGATTCTTGGCCTCATGTATCCATACTCTTGCTGACCCGGACTGATCGACCTTGCTTTCTCCTGATTGCCCGCCTTGGTAGGTAGGGGCTTCCACCCAGTTTGGGGGGCTCCCTCTAGGGGACATCCAATAGGGAGGGACAGTGGGCTGATTTCATCAGGGCCCCTGCACCTCCTTGACTGACACACAAATACAGAGCGGGGCTGCAAGCAGAAAATTACATTTTTTTTAAATTTCTGAATTCATTTGACCTTGAGATATCCCGCATAGTCCTAAAAAATCTGCCCACGCTCTTTATTAAATAGTGGGGACAGGAAAATCCATGAACAGTGCCCGACATCACTGTGCAGAGAGGGGACACACGCCCACAGCATCACACATTTTTTTTCATTATCAAAAAATGATTTCTGGGGGGGTTGACTCACCCCCCTTTCTTTGGATCTAGGCTTCCACTTAAAAGGGAAAAATGGTGATTGGCCCAATTCCCCACACAACAATTACAATGATGGGTACGTGTAAACCCCTGTGGTGAATTTTCAGCACGTACATATATATATATGTATATATATTTATATATATATATATATATATATATATATATATAATAATTATATATATATAATATATTATATATAATATATATAATATTTGTATTACTAATTTGGATGAGGAGAGAATGTTTTTTTACCATGTTACAAACTGCCCAGTGACTTTACTACACGCAGCCTGCTGCAGCCAACCATGGAGTGGACTGGAGCAGATAGGAGCATGAGGTGTACATGTCTGAAAATGATAATGAACATTGCTAGGAGGATTAGGGGGCAGGTGCAGCGAAGTCCTGATTTTAACTGCAGCGGATTCTGGGACTTGTAGGAAATAGCTGCAGGAGAACTACTGACACTTCCACAACCAGGAAGTTCCACTGATCTTATGATAGATGAATAAGGAGGCACAAGAGAAGAAAAGAAACACATGAGAGTAGTGGGATATCTTTACTTGTCCATATAAATATTGTTTATAGTGTTCTATGAACTCATTAAAATCCAGGATTAACCCTTTAAAAACCTTAGGTAAATATTAGATAATGTTTATGAAGAGTAAAGGCAGGCCCGCCATTAGGGGGGTACAGGCAGTACTCCCGTATGGGGCCCGGGCAGTCTGAGAAGCAAGGGGGGCCCGCCGCCACCGGCAGGTACTGCCCCCTTGCTTCATAGTAATAGTACAGAGAAGTGATAGAGCGACGCTGCTGCAGCTGTATGAAAAGAGCGCGGGCCCTCCTCATACTGAGGTAATGTGGGGCCCCAGTAATGCCCCCCCCCAGCCCCAGCGACCCCCACCCCCCCCGGAGGCTGGTAGGTTCTGTGTGTGTGAGGGTGGGGGGTCTTTGTGTGTGTGACACTGGGATGGGCTGTATGTGTGTGAGAGAGGCTGGGGGTGGGGAGGCTATGTGTGAGAGAGGCTGGGGGTGGGGAGGCTATGTGTGAGAGGCTGGGGGTGGGGGGGCTATTGTGAGAGGGCTCGGGGGGCTGTGTGTGTGTGAGAGGCTGGGGGAGGCTGTGTGTGTGTGTGAGAGAGGCTGGGGGTGGGGAGGCTGTGTGTGTGTAAGGCTGGGGATGGGGGGGATGTATGTGTGTGAAAGGCTAGGGGAGGCTGTGTGTGAGAGAGGCTGGGGTGGGGAGGCTGTGTGTGTGTGAGAGAGGCTGGCGGAGGCTGTGTGTGTGAGAGAGAGGCTGGGGGAGGCTGTGTGTGTGTGTGAGAGGCTGGGGGTGGGGAGGCTGTGTGTGTGTGAGAGAGGCTGGGGGAGGCTGTGTGTGTGAGAGAGGCTGGGGTGGGGAGGCTGTGTGTGTGAGAGGCTGGGGGAGGCTGTGTGTGTGTGAGAGGCTGGGGGTGGGGAGGCTGTGTGTGAGAGAGGCTGGGGGAGGCTGTGTGTGTGTGTGTGAGAGGCGGGGGTGGGAGGCTGGTGTGTGTGAGAGTGGCTGGGGTGGGGAGGCTGTGTGTGTGAGAGGCTGGGGGAGCTGTGTGTGTGTGTGAGGGTGGGGGTGGCTGTGTGTGTGTGTGAGAGAGGCTGGGTTGGGGAGGCTGGGGGTGTGTGTGAGGCTGGGGGTGGGGGGCTGTATGTGTGAGAGGCTGGGGGAGGCTGTGTGTGTGTGAGAGAGTCTGGGGTGGGAGGCTGTGTGTGTTGGAGAGGCTGGGGGAGGCTGTGGGTGAGAGAGGCTGGGGGAGGCTGTGTGTGTGAGAGAGGCTGGGGGTGGGGAGGCTGTGTGTGTGAGAGAGGCTGGGGGAGGCTGTGTGTGTGTGTGAGAGGCTGGGGGTGGGGAGGCTGTGTGTGAGAGAGGCTGGGGGAGGCTGTGTGTGTGTGAGAGGCTGGGGGTGGGGAGGCTGTGTGTGTGAGGCTGGGGGAGGCTGTGTGTGTGTGTGTGTGAGAGAGGCTGGGGGTGGGGAGGCTGTGTTGAGAGAGGCTGGGGTGGGGATGCTGTGTGTGTGTGAGAGGCTGGGGAGGCTGTGTGTGTGGGGGTGGGGAGGCTGTGTGTATGTGAGACTTGAGGAGGCTGTGTGTCTGAAAGAGGCTGGGGGAAGCTGTGTGTGTGAGAGAGGCTGGGTGAGGCTGTGTGTGTGAGAGAGGCTGGGGGGGGGTGGGGAGGCTGTGTGTGTGTGAGAGAGGCGGGGGGTGGGGAGGCTGTGTGTGTGAGAGAGGCTGGGTGTGGGGAGGCTGTGTGTGTGAGGCTGGGGGAGGCTGTGTGTGGTGTGAGGCTGTGTGTGTGTGAGGCTGGGGAGGCTGTGTGTGTGAGAGGCTGGGGGTGGGGAGGCTGTGTGTGTGAGAGGCTGGGGTGGGGAGGCTGTGTGTGTGTGTGAGGCTGGGGAGGCTGTGTGTGTGTGAGTGGCTGTGTGTGTGTGACGGCTGGGGGAGTCTGTGTGTGTGAGGCTGGGGAGGCTTTGTGTATGATGCTGGGGGAGGTGAGGCTGTGTGTGTGAGAAGCTGGGGGAGGCTGTGTGTGAGAGGCTGGGGGGGAGGCTGTGTGTGAGAGGCTGGGGAGGGGAGGCTGTGTGTGTGAGGCTGTGGGTGTGTGAGAGGCTGGGGGGCTGTGTGTGAGAGGCTGGGGGGACTGTGTGTGAGTGGGGGCGGGGCGATGGGATTGACAGAGGGTGGGGTTGACGTGGGGGTGGGCGATGGGGTTGGCAGAGGGTGGGGTTGGCGCGGGGACGGGGCGATGGGGTTGGCAGAGGGTGGGGTTGAGGCGGGGCGGGGTTGACGTGGGGGGGGGCCCAGATGCTTCACCTGTATGGGGCCCTGAAATTTCTGATGGCGGCCCTGAGTAAAGGAACATTAAGTATAATATTTAGTGGGATAGTGAGCCATTAAGATAGGGAAGTCGAACTCATTTTTACCAAGAGCCACCTCAGCATTATGCTTGACCTTAATGGGGTTGTCTCACTACAAGGATTGCTTTTTATATTAAAGATCTTGCAAAAACAAGTCAATCTGCAATATACGTCCATTAACATTATCCTACCTATTCTGAGATATCCCATCTTGTATGGGCTGCATCAGCTCCTCAGGTCGCTATAGATACAGAACTGTTCAATATCTCATGATAGGCTGCCAGCACTGGCTTCTACTGCAGCCTAGTGGAAGCCAGTAAACACGCCCCTGAATTCAAAGTGAAACCACGAAAACAGGACTGAGCTAAGATGAATCGATATAGTGAGACAACCCCTTTAAAGGGCTGTTTGTAACTGTAAGCCTGTATAAATGCAACAACTATACATATTGTTACATAAATTGAAATTCTACTTGCAGCAAATGGAAGTGTACCAGTAGGCTCTCTATGGTATATGTTTTTTCTGAGTTGCTGATAAAGTAGTTCAAATTGTTCCACCACAGATGTTACGCTGCGCCACCTAGTCAGTAAAAGGCCAAGATGTCCTTTAAAGAGAACCTGTCACATAGATTATACCCCTCTTGCTGAGGGCAGCACAAGCTAGAGACATATATGCTGTTTCCAGTGCTGTGTCCCTTATTCTGTAAGATGCTGTAGTTTTCGTATATTTAATGCTCAAATCTGCAGTTTTCAGCCAGAAGAGTCATTCAAAGGGTCAGTTTTTTCAAACCCCACCCACCTGAGGATAGCCCCGCCCACCTCAACTGATAAACCTATTACTTTGAATAAGTAGAAACATGTGAATAACTGTCAGTGGGTAGGGCTATCATTTGGTGGGTGGGGCTAACACCTGCTCATGAATAAGATTTGAGGGGTAAATACTCTAAAACTGCTGCATCTTACAGAATAAGGGGCACAGTGCTGGGAACAGCAGGTCTCCCACTAGCTTGTGCTGCCCTCAGCAAGGGGGGCATAACCTATGTGACAGGTTCCCTTTAAAGTTGTATAATAGTCAACCCCTTCCCACCTCATTAGCAATAAACTTCCTATCTCGGAGGGCGCTAGGTTAGGGCTATCATTGCTATGCCTTTGCAGGTGATTTGCTTACCAGAGCAATGCAGAGATGCACAGCATAGCTCTGAATCCCAGATAGCGCCCACTACTTGTGTTAGCACCGCCATCTCTGTCAAGTACTGGCTACACCCTCCAGGGACAGTGGAGAACCAGTCCTTCTGTGTCTGGTCCTTGTCCACATAAAGACAAATAAATCAAATACAGTTCAGAAGGAGCTTGAGCTTGATAAAAGAATAAAGAAAAATTGAAAAACAAAAAACATATCGGTTGTATAGGTCATTTCAATGACTGGAATACCAAATATGTATACGTAGCTTTTTATTGTATGTTATTATTTATTTATTTTTTACTTTACAGACACATTAATAACTAGGAGACTAGGTCATTTAGAGATAAAAAAAAATCCTCTGTTTAAAAAATATGTTAACAACTTTGCTGTCTTAGACACTCGATGGAAAGCAAAATTGCAGAATGAACCTAGCCTAACCTTAGGTCCTCAATAAAGTGAAGAAAAGAAGACCTGCTGTATTGAGTATCAGAGACTCTGTTGCCACACTTCTTCTACTGACTATAGGTTCTGATTGAAAGTTCTTATACTAATTGTAGGAAAAACCCCTGCCAATGATGGACAAAACTAAGGGCCACTTGTATGAAAATTGTTTAGGTCTAAGACTTTCTTTATTGCCCATAGCAACCAATCAGAGCTCCCCTTTCATTTCATATAGTGTTCTGGAAAAATGAGAGGGGCGCTCTGATTGGATTCTATGGGCAACAAAGTGAGTTTTAGACCTAGACAGTTTTCATACATGTGGCCCCAAATCTTGATTTCAGTAGTAGTACAACTGGAATGAGGTGGAAATGTCCTTTTTGATGCAGTACTTATTGTATCCACTATAAGGCAGCATAACATTATATTTTTACTCAAGCAGACTTTAGATTCTATAGCAATCCAATTTACATCCAAAAGTTATCAGTAGTGATGAGCGATTGTGTCAACTATCGTTATCTATTCGATAGTCGATATCGGCAATTGTCAAGACGATTTCCGATAGTTGATAACAGATTATCGCCGATGACCATTAAAGTCTATGGGAGAGGAACAACACCTTCATTCTTACACCCAAACAGGGCTAGAGAAGCTGAAATTAATATCCACAACAGTAAACTGGATACGTGCTACATCTTAGGCAAGACAATTAGGCAACAAGAGTCACAAAAAAAATCAAAGACTATTCACTATCCCTGTCTTGTTCCCCAGCATGACCCTTAAACCTGCATGACCCACAAATAAAAGTGCCAGAAGGCAGTATTATTTGAAACATCATTTTATTTTGAACTGGACATTTACTATCCCTTCCTGGAACGCAGCATGACCCTTAAACCTGCCCGACCCACAATTAAAAAGTGCCCAGAAAAAGAAGTCTTTGAACCACCATTTTAGTTGAACTGGACATTGACTATACATGTCCTGTTCCGCAGCATGACCCTCAAACCTGCATGACCCACAGATTAAAAATTGCCGAAAAAAGGAGTCTTTAAACCACCATTTTAGTTTAACTGGACATGGACTATCCCTTTCTTGGACCGCAGCATGACCCTTAAACCTGTCTGACCCACAGATTAAAAAGTGACAGAAAAAGGAGTCTTTGAACCTCCATTTTAGTTGAACTGGACATAGACTATCCCTGTCCTGGACCACAGCATGACCCTTAAATCTACAAAACCCACAGATTAAAAAGTGCCAGAAAAAGGAGTATTTGAACCACCATTTTAGTTGAACTGGACATTGACTATACATGTCCTGTACCGCAGCATGACCCTCAAACCTGCATGACCCACAGATTAAAAAGTGCCGGAAAAAGGAGTCTTTGTACCACCATTTTAGTTTAACTGGACATGGACTATCCCTGTCCTGGACCGCAGCATGTCCCTTAAATCTACAAGACCCACAGATTAAAAAGTGCCAGAAAAAGGAGTCTTTGAACCACCATTTTAGTTGAACTGGACATTGACTATCCCTGTCCTGGACCACAGAATGACACTTAAATCTACAAAACCCACGATTAAAAAGTGCCGGGAAAAAGGAGTTTTTGAACCCCCATTTTAGTTGAACTGGACATTGACTAATACATGTCCTGTACCGCAGCATAAACCCTCAAACCTGCATGACCCCCCAGATTAAAAATTGCCGGAAAAAGGAGTCTTTGTACCACCATTTTAGTTTAACTGTACATAGACTATCCCTGTCCTGGATCGCAGCATGACCCTTAAATCTACAAGACCCACAGATTAAAAAGTGCTGGAAAAAGGAGTCTTTGAACCACCATTTTAGTTGAACTGGACATTGACTATACCTGTCCTGTACCACAGTATGACCCTTAAACCTGTCTGACCCACAGATTTAAAAAATGCCGGAAAAAGGGTCTTTGAACCACCATTTAGTGAACTGGACATTGACTATACCTGTCCTGGCCACAGCATGAGCCCCAAACCGCATGACCCCAGTTTAAAAAAAGTGCGGAAAAAGGAGTCTTTGAACCACCATTTTATGTTGAACTGGGACATTGACTATACTGTCCTGGACCGCAGTATGACCTTTAAAACCTGTCGACCAACAGATTAAAAAATGCCGGAAAAAGAAGTCTTTGAACCGCCATTTCAGTTAAACTGGACATTGACTACACCTGTCCTGGGCCACAGCATGAGCCCCAAACCTGCATGACCCCCAGATTAAAAAAGTCCGGAAAAAGGAGTCTTTGAACCACCATTTTAGTTTAACTGGACATTGACTATACCTGTCCGGGACCGCAGTATGATCATTAAACCTGTCTACCCACAATTAAAAAATGCCGGAAAAAAGGAGCTTTGAACACCATTTAGTTGAACTGGACATTGACTTTGCCTGTCCTGGACCGCAGCATGACCCTCAAACCTGCATGACCCACAGATTAAAAAGTGCCTGAAGAAAGTAGTTTTTGAAGCAGTATTTTAGTGAAATGGACATTGACTATCCATATCCTGTAATGCAGCATGACCCAAAACCCACACAAGTGCCTTTATGGACCATCAGCAGAAAATTTCGCAATAAGAAATAAACTATATTAAAAACAACTCCCTTTTCCAATACTGGGTGCTGCTAGAGCTACTTGCCATTCTACTGGTGACATTGTTCCACCGTGACATTAGAATGTGAAGCAAACTAAACAGAAGTCCCCATTTGGTCATCGAGGCCCGTTTGAAAATTCTACTGTCAATTGGGTTGGAGGGAAATTAACTGATCAAGGGGGTGTTTCTCATCTAAATTTAAAACTCAAAGGGTTTACTAGCAGGGGCCGAGTTACAGTGGGTGCGGTGAGAGCCCAGGTTGGGGGTCCGTCATTCATTAACACGGCAAAAAATGCCCTTTATGACGCAGCAACGAAAACAGTCGTGCTGAAGCAAGTGCAGAAGCGGAAGTGTTGAGCTAAGACCTCCAGCCTTCCTCAGTACACAGTCAAGACCCGGGTAGCGCTTGAGAATATCTGCCTCTACGAGACGCTTGCCCCTCCGTATGAGTGCGGGCCAAAATTGAGCTTCACTTGGAAATGCTCGTGGTTGACGTTCCTGTTTCACCCAGGTGCCCTTTTTCTTGGCATTCTTTTTCTCGTTTTACTCAACATGTTTGAGGAAATTGTCTCTGTTCTTGGGTGGCGAATGTGCTCCATTTACCATTGTCTTCTTTAATAAACCCACATCTGTTCAAGTCTTCCTGTAACCTCCCCTTGTAAAAAATCAGAGGAATATTTGTATCAGCTATTTTGTATGTTACGGGTGTCCCTGCGACCCTCGTGTAGGGTCGCAGGCACACCCGCAACGCCGCAGCACCCCCTGCTGCGGCCGGTGCCGCAGCACCCCCTGCTGCGGCCGGTGCCGCGGCCTGACGCTCGGGCCGCGGTCTCCCCGGCTTGTCTGGGGCGCACTTACCCGTCCACGCTCCTGGTCCCGTCCTGGCACGCACTCCTGCCGCCGGCCGGGTGCACGCGCGCCCTCTAGTGCGCATGCGCGCGGCACTGCCGGAGATTTAAAGGGGCAGTGCCCGGTGATTGTTCTCACCGGCACGGAAACCCCATTTATGCCCTGCCTCTTCCCAGCACCTTTGGCCAAATCGATAGTGCCTTTGTGCCTGGAGAGGAAAGCGTTCCAAAATGTCTTGTTCCGTTTACTGTGTACCGTAACCTTCTGCCTCCGTACCTTGACCACGAACCATTGCCGCCTGTCCTACGCTTCTGCCTGTCCACTGACTACGATGCCTGCTTTCACAATCTTTTGTACCACTCAACACCTCGGCGGCCACCGCCAGCTAAAGTCACGTCAGGGGTAGCTACCTGGTAAGTAAATTCCCGCCCGCAGCAAAATTGCATACCCTCTTTGCGGCGGGCTTCTGGTGGAAAACCTACCTACTTAGATTCCGTTTCCCCTGGGTCGGGGTCTTACGTCATCGATTTGTGGTGGTCCCCAGAGGATCCACTACCCCGCCGTAACAGTTTCGATTCGGGGCATGGAATCCCGCCAAGGTGCCACTTACCGAGCGTCTCCGACCACACTACCACCGTGGCTCAGCGATCTAAAACAGGATCGCTCAGCAAGCCAACAGCTGAACCAAATGACTACTTATGATGCAGCGCTCCAGGGCCACTCAGCAGCAACGAAACGGTGGCCGTGGCTCCACGCATCAGCAGTCGTTCCGGGGACGGATCCGCCTCCCCCCCGTCCCTAAACACCGCTTGTCCATGCCGACGAAGATTGAGGGGGACTTTCCCTAAGGGCCATTGCAGGGGGTTCAATTGACACCCAGTGGCTCTTCCAGCGTGTAACTTATGGCTGGTCAGTTTCCTGTCCGAAAGGGTCCAAGGTGGCCCTTCGTGGTCCATTCTTCACTATCCGGGAAGCCCTGGCCCTGGGCAACTGCCACTTTGGGACCAAGCGATCCTAACACCAAGCTGATCTGTGCGACATTCTTTGGGCAGGAGTTCCGCGGATCTTCGAGGAGCCGCCGCGCTCCTTCGCTTCTGAAACCGCTATTACTAAACCTACAGCCGGGGAAACTCCTCCGTTGGCAGACTACGCCGTTCAGTTTCGCAACCTTAGCCTCTGAATTGGCTTGGAAATGATGCTGCATTAGTGCGGCCATCGTTCAAGAAGGGCCTCACCGGCCAGATAAGGATGCCCTCGCCACCCGTGGAACTCTCCGACGTCCATTAATTAGCCATCCATCTGGCAAAACCGACAAAGACATCCGTTTCTCGGAGAGACGGAGGTAGCTCCGCCAGGAACGCTGAACCAGCTCAAAACACGTCGTACTACCCCGTCTTAGCGCCAGTGTTTCAGCGTCCGCCCCCACTGCCTCCCTCCGCCAGCCAGCCATTGGAAGAGGCCCAGCAAGTGACAGTACCCGCCTGTCTCCGCAATAGCTTGGCCCTAGCGGCGTGAGGGAGAAGTTTGTCTCTACTCGGCGGCAGTCCCCCGAACACTTCCAGTAGGGGTTGCCTCACTTCTTCGGCAAACGTCCGGGAAACGCACGTCACCTAGGATTCGTGGGAGAGGCCGTCCCTAGTGATGGTGAGTAATCCCTACTCCACGGCTCCATGGCTGCGCCCTGCTCCCTGGTTACGTCCAATTCGCCGGAACCTCTTATCCAAAAGTGGTCGTCCCTTCCTGGATTCGCGGATCGGCTGGGAGCTTTATGATGCTTCTTTGGTGACCAAGGTATCGTCTCTCGGGTGGTCCGCCTAGACCAAACCTTGGTCATCTCCTCCGTCATGGTGAACAATTAAAGCGACTCCATTCCACTACCGTGTACTGAACCAGTGGTCCTACAAATAGGAGCCCTCATCAGGGAAAGGATCACGTTCTTCGTGTTAACCTCCGTTCATCCTCGGCTGTACTACTGGGGCTTCCTTTGGTCCTAGCAGCAGTCACGCCCCCTATGCGTGGATTGGAAGACGGGTGAAGATATGCGGCTGGAGCCCGGACTGCCAGTCTCGTTGTCTTTCGGCACCACCGCCGGGTGCTCCCCAGTCCTCCACAGTCCTCGCCCAAGCCACTACCTGTTTACCGCAACCTTATCAAGGACTTTCCCAAACGTTTTTTCCGAGAAGGCGAGCTGAGACACTTCCTCCTCATCGCCCTAAAGATTGCCCATAGACCTGCATACCCGGGACCAGTCGCTCCCCTGGCAGTAGGGGTCTACCCGCTCTCCTACCCGAAACTCGGGCTATGTCGGCCTATGTTATAAAAAAATCACTTCTGCCGAGGGCGGGTGGGCCGTTTTTACTTTGGTGGAGAAGAAAAGATGGACTCACTGAGAACCGAGCAAAAATTGTGGACTACCGGTGTCTAAATAAGATCACCATCAAGAACCGGTACCTTCTGGCCTTTAATCACGGAACTCTTGACCGTCTCCGGGGCCAAAGGTCTTTTCCAAATTGGACTTTGCGGGGGCATTTAATCTCGCAAATCCGGATCCGTGGAAGGCGACTGAGTGGAAGACGGCCTTCAATACTCTGTATGTGGGGCCACTTTGAGTCTCTGAGTAATGCCCTTCGGCTTATTCAGACGCACCGGCCAATCTTTCCCGGAGTTTGTCAATGACATTTTCAGAGGACCTGCCTATATTGTCTGTGTGATGGTCTACTTGGATGAACTTCCTGGTATTCTCACCCCATACTGGGAAATCCCACCAGTTACATGTGCGCCAGGTCCTGAGACGCCTACGCGAGAACCATCTAGTACACTAAATGAGAAAGTGCCTATTTCACCAGACCAGGCCTCCCATTCCATTGGATACATAATCTCTAATAGGGTCTGGCGGATGACCCCATCCAAACTCTCTGCCGTCCTACAGTGGCCCGACCTGTTGGCCTGTCGGGCTATACAACGTTTCCCTGGGTTTCGCAATTATCTACTGGGCAAATCATCCCGCACTTATCAGACGTTGGTTAGCACCAATTGTGGGGCCCTTACGGTAAAAACCGATGCCAATCCCCGAAACTGTGGCCTGCCGACCGCCAGTTGAAAGGCAGGCATGTCGCCTCCGCATCCGGTGTATCCCGGCCAATACCGAGAAAACCTTGCTTTCGGAAGTGGACGCCTCTTCCATAGAAGCTGGGGGAGCACTGCTACCCAATAGGGGCCCAAGGGCAAGACTCGGACCCTGCGGTTCTTTTGTCCAGACCTATCCTCACCAGCAGAGAAGAACTATACTATCGGTGGATCGGGAACTTTTATGCCCTTAAACTAGCCCTAGAAGAATGGCGCCACCTCCTGGAGGGGTGTCTCGTTTACCCGTGGAATCTGATCTTCACTTGACCACAAAAACTCTCCTCAATCTCCAGACAGCACAACGTCTGAATCCTCGTCAAGCGAGATGGTCTCTGTTCTTTGCCGTTTTTAACGACATCATACACATCCACGGCAGAAAAAACCTCAAGGCCGATGCTCATTCCCGTGCCTCCGATGTTAGTGGGGAGGAAGAGGCGACCCCACAACATATTTAGTACCCCCGGAACGTCTGAGTGTCTGTGGCTCCCCACTAACCTCCAAGTGGGTAACCCCCAGGGAAAGACGGTATGTGCGCCCTGCGCACCCGGTTAGGAGGGTCCAGAAATGTGGTCACTGTTCCTGCAAAGCCGACACCCTGGGGTTTTTCGAAGGTCCTTGTTCAGTTGAGTTATTCCCGGTTCTACTGGTGGCGCTGGTCTCCGTCTCATTAAGATGTAAAGGAGTTTGTGGGGGCCTCACCACCTGTTGCCCGCAATAAGATCACCTCACCCAAAGAGCCTGCGGGACTACTCCAACCCTGCTGGTGCCTAGCTGTCCCATGGAGCCCATATTGCCAAGGACCTATTATAACTGACTGGTAGATTCCCGTTCTGGAAGGATAATTCGAGTCATTTGGTGGTCACAGACCGTTTTTTCCAAATGGCTCATATTTGTCCCTTGCCGGACCTTCCTTCTGCGCCTCGGCTCGCCAATATTTTGTTAAATTTAACACATTTTGCCGTCATGCATGGACTCCCCTTACACATAGTCTCGGACCGGGGATGCCAGGTTCCGTCTCCGAGATTTTATTGGCGAGGCCTCTGCTCGCTACTAGCAAGTGGAGCTGTGACTTCTCCTTGCGTACCACCACAAACCTAATGGGCAAGTGGAGAGGGTGAATTCAGTGTTCCTAGGTGACTTTATCTCCGAGCCACATGTCCACTTCTGCCAAACAAATGTACTGGTCGCCTCTACTACCTTGTGGCGAAAATTTCGTATAATTCCCTAGTGACTACTGATGTCCGCGGGCATTCCCCCTTCTCCATTGGTCTTTGGTCGACGAATCCGTCCGCCCACCGTTCCCTTCTCACTTGCCCTTCAGCCTCCTCCATTTCCCCCTGCTGTGGACAGTTCCTGTACTGACCTATGCTTGCTTCTGGAGGGATAGCGGCCAGTCGCCTGCTTCAGGCCTCGGCCCCGTTATGAAGACCAATTCGGACAAGTAAAAGAAGAGACCCCCTCCTTCCTTTGTCCCGGAAGTGGGGTTTAGTTAAGATTATTTAAAGATTTGGGTACCCTTTCCAGGTGTGTGTATTGGTGGTCGGTCCCCAAAGGAGTTGCATACATGCCAAATATAACTGTTAACAACAACCCCCAGCATACACGCAAGGACCCCGATTTTTAGGTCCCATATGAAGTCCTGAGGCGCATTAATCCCCTTGGCCTACAAGCTCCTGGCTCCCACTGACCATGCGGCATCGCAAACTCCATATCCATTCCCCCCTCAGAAGCCGGGTGCGACCCATGAACCTCTTCACTCGGTCCTGGATCCCGCCTTCTCCCGTAGTCAGATTCCACCAAAATTTTTGCCATCAAAGAGATTTAGGGGCCACTAAGACGGTTCGGGAGACAAATAATTATTGGTGGACTATTGTAAAGGGGTTTGGGCCAGAGAAAGGTCCGTTGGGAGCCGAGGAAAACATCCGGGAATAGGGGTCCCTTGTCTATGTTTATGCGGGTCCAGGGAAAGAGGGGGGAGGCCTAAGGGGGGGGGTGGTAGCTGTTACGGGTGTCCCTGCGACCCCACGTATGTCGGGTCGCAGGCAACCCGCAACGCCGGCCGTCAGCCCCCTGCTGCGGCCTGGTGCCGCGCCCGCACCATCGGGCACGGACACCCCGCAAGTCTGGGCGCACTTCACCCGTCCACCGCTACAGTTCCCGTCCTGGCGCGCCGCTCCCTGCCGCCGTCGCGGTCACGTCGCGCCCTCTAGTGTGCGCGCGCGGCACTGCCGGGAGATTTAAAGGGACAGTGCGCCGGTGATTGGTTCTCATGGGGGAACGGACCCTATTTATGCCCTGCCTCTTCCCCAGCACCTTTTGCCGAAACGATAGTGCAGTTGTGCCTGGAAGAGGAAGCGTTCCAAAAGTGTCTTGTTCCGTTTACTGTGTACCGTACCTTCTGTCTCCGTACCTTGACCGTTCCCCTGGCGTGGCTTACGTCATCGCTTGTGGTGGTCCAGAGGATCCACTACCACGTCCGTAACATTGTACATGCAATGTTTTTAGTAGTTTAATTCTAGAAAAAACATTGTTAAAATAGGATGGAATCCCACCACGTTACTTTTGTTTCTCTTTTTTTTTAATTGTATTAAAACGTGTTGATCTCACTTCAGGGATTGCTATACTATGTTAATGATCTTGCAAAAACAATCATTTTGGCTAATATGTGCGCATTAACAGTATCCTACCTGTTACCTGTTCTAGACAGCACCATGCCCCATAAGATTTTCAAAACATCACCCTTGAGAGCCACCTGTTGACAATTGTAAAGAACAAATGTCTGTTAGAAAACCGATCATTTATTTTATAATAGACCCCTGGTAGTGAAAGCTGCCATTTCACAGCAACATGCCCGCAGAAAAATATCAAACATGACCCTTTGAGGCCCTCTTGACAATTGAGAAGAACAAATGGCCTATTTAGAAATCACATTTTTAAATAGGAACTGTATAATAGCTGCATTGATCTCACGCAGCATTACCCAAAAAAATAAAAAAAAGACTGTTAAAAAATGTGAGGGGAAATACCACGATAGAAGCCACATTATCTTTTCCAAAGGACATGATTATAGCTGTAATCTCACAGCACCATGACCCCAAAATCATAAACATGTGAAAAATTCTAAAGATGAAGTGATGAAATGGAAATAACGGTTTTCACATGAAACCTTTACAATTGGTGACTTTTACCAGTCACCACACCGGAAACACCAGCAAAAAGGAACGGTTTTTGGGAACAGAGAATAAACATGGCAAGTAAGAAATGAATCATTTAAAAAAAAAAATTCAAAGAGGACCATTTTTTCTGTTTGAGAGAGAATGGAAGTAGACCGGCAAATACTCAGTGACCTCTGCAATTTGTGCCACAACATCATCAGAGATCCATGGCCTGATTTCATCTTGATGGAAATCAAATGATCACATTATCGTGGAAAGCCGGTATGCGTTTGTCTGTAATGACTCCTCCAGCTGTGGCTGAAGGTCGCGCTCCAGAATTGTACGCTGGCTGTCTGGGCAGCTGACACCTCTATGGCGTGGCGAGCGAGCTTGGCCATTCATCCATTTTGATATACCTAGGAGTCGATTGGGTTCCCGGAACATATCTCAAAAACATCGGTGTTGAGACGCAGATATTCGTGCACCATGATAGTCTGGTAAGTCGGTCTCTGTGTGTCGTATGATGTGCCCTGCATTACATTGCTTGGGTGAGGTGTGACAATAAGGATGCCAAGGACGCAACCATTAGGCTACTGGCCACAGAGATCCGCCTGCTGCTGCCGGCATACGGCTACTTGGGCACCTCTACTGCTTTCATAGTTTGCTGACGTTGTGCCCACCGTGACGATATTGAAGAACGTGAAACAGAACCTCAATCAGATGTCCTCCAGAACGATCAATCAGCACGATTTCCCAATTCCTGCATTTCTTACTCCTATTTGGATGGGGGAGAGAAAGAGGGGGGTGCTGAGTTTTTGTGTTTGTACCGGGGATCGAGGAGTGTGGCCACCCAATAACTGTGAGTTCAGTGTTGTTGATTGCGCTTAATGCGGAGGATACAAGTAGGATGAAATTGATCATCCAAGCACTTCATGAGAGAGATGTGAGCCTTGAATATCCCAAGCCTGGTACCCGAGGGCACTATCAAACTCGATCATTCCCCATCTTCCTCCTCCGCCTCAAATCCGTGCCAACCTCTTTCCAAGGCAGGAATATTGGTAAATTCGGTAGCCAGCAATATCTCATCCTTCTCCTTCGCTTCCTCTGACACAGCTTCAACACAGCCCTGACTTGCCTTAGATGCTGTACCCTGAGAGCTGAGGTCCGCACTGCTGCTTGTCAGGCCATGTGTCACCACAATGCTCATGCTGACAAGGGCATTGTTCGCACTGACCATTTTGGTAGCTTCTTCAAAACTGGCAAGGATGGTGCAGAGCTCTTTCACCTGCCTCCACTCTCGGTGGCTCAACACCCCAAGGTCCGCACCGCTGCTTTTCAGGCCATGTGTCACTTCGTACTGCGTAATGGCATTGCGCTGCTGCCTCAATCGCTGGAGCATGTGGAGGGTGGAATTCCAGCATGTTGCCACGTCAACAATGAGACAGGGAGGCCGAGCTGACGCTGCAATGCAGCCAGGCGGGTTGAAGCAGGGTGCGAACGGCGGAAGTGTGAGCTCAGACCTGGAGCCTTCCTCAGCAGGCAGTCCAGACCCGGGTAGTGCTTTAGAAATTTCTGTACGACGAGGTTGATGACGTGAGCCTGGCAAGTGTTGTGCTCCTGGCTAGCGATCTTGAGGGCTGCCATCAGATTGTGACCGTTATCGCACACCACCTTGCCTGGCACAAGGTTCTTGTCACACAGCCAACGCTTGGTCTCGTTGCAAAGAGCCGTCCACAGCTCCTGACCTGTGTGTTGACGGTCTCCAAGACAGATTAATTTCAACACGGCCTGGTTTCTATGGGTATGTGATGCTACCAGTGGACCTTGGGGTAAAGAACCCTGCACCATCCCTGCGGTTTTGAAGAGCGTGCGCAGAGCCTGAGAGCCACCGTTACCACCAGAGACATCCACTCAGCTCACCCAGTGAGCTGTCACAGAGATATAGCAGCCTTGGCCGTGCATACTAGTCCATGTATCGGTGGTCAGATGGACTTTGCCGGACACAGATGCAGACAACGCGCTTGAAATTTTAGATGAAACGTGGCTGACCAGGGCAGGGACGGCTTTTCTGGAAAAGAAATGCCTGCTCGGTGTGAGGAAGAATTCACTTTATTGCATCCCCCATTGTGTATCTAGTCAGATCACGGCCTTCCCCCACCACAGGACAAGCTCAATTTACATGTTAATCTAGTCAGAACACAGATGGCTCCAGCCTAGGACATGCTCAATTTACACAGTAAAGAAGCCCAGTGTAAATGCCTCTCTGTAGGAAGTCGCCACAGCATGGGGTCAACCCATGAAAAGATCCTCATGAATCTAATTAGCACTGAACAAATGCTAGTCCCAGCTTCAAAGACTTCAATCAATCAAACCCAGTCGGGTCGTCTCCGATATTTCATATCGATTCATAGGCGATCCGCTCATGACTGGTGCATGGCGGGTTCATATCGCAAAATATGGAGCTCCCCGCACGCACAGGCCCATTTCCCGGTTTCCAGGACGCATGGGGACTGAGATATCCAGAACCGGGCCTACGGGGTCCATAAGATAAGCATATTTGATATCCAGGCGTCAGGAAAGCCCAGACGGTTCTGATGGTACCACCGGCTCGGTTCTGTGCCAATGCCCTGCCGAGTTATAGTCCATTTTTGGGTTTGTATCAGAAACTGCCTGACCTGAGTGGGAGGAGTTCATAGACCATCCCAGGGGTGTGTAGGGGGCTGCCACGTGGGCTGTCCCCTCACAGATATAAGCCGGAGCCAGGGGTGGCTCTTCCTGTTGATCCAGGAGGGGGGCCACCTAAGAACAGTTCCAGGACATCCGCACGCAGCAGCCAGGCCACATATGCCCCCCCCATGCGGCCGGGCCCCAAGCAACAAGGTAACTTGACTTATTTTAACTGCCTTTTGTCTGTAATCCATAATTGTATTTGCACCTCTCTCTGACCTGTATATTATTATCCATCTTGTACATATTACCTGTCTAGTTGTGCCCTTCAAGGCTAATTAAATCTATAAACTTTAATCTGTCTTGATTAACGGCCTCACACGTCTAATTCTCGGTCTATAGTATATAGCTACCCAAGGGTTGGTTCCTGTCCCTGCTATAAGTCGGGAACAGACCGGTCTTAATAACTTAACGAGCGAACTGGTGGCAGCATTGTTGTTTCCCTGTGCCAGTGTGGGCAAGGGGTTAAAGTGGAACAGTATCGGGCGACCTTGAGGCCCCCCCCAAGTGGCAGTGAAACATCGAGTACACCCCAATCGGGCCGGCCCCTCAAGCGAGCGGGCACTAGGCTGTTTTCGCACAATGGGATCGGGTATTGGGGCAGGAAGGGCCATACGTGGGGGAACCCATCTGGTCCCCCAGACGGAAAGGAAAAACTTTTCCCAAGGGCCAAAACCTGGCAATCCCGACATTAAGGCTTTGGAAGGTTTGGGGGTTAAAGTGTTTCTTCTGCCCCCAAAACCTGGTAGACAAATGGCTGCTGCTCACTGGCACTGTACAGCTCAGAAAAAAACGGTGGAAGGAAAAGGGGAAAGGGATGGGCTCTGGGGGTGTTTGTAGACCGGGCGATGATGGAGGAAAAAAAGCGGAGGGTTGATCCCTGATCATGACCTGAGGACATGGGCAGGGCTGAATGAAGCTTGGTCGTGGCGGGGGAGGCAGAAAAAAGGGGTTTTACAGGGGTTTTGGAACCCGGATCGGTATGGCCTTTTTTGGGCCCAAAGTGTTACCTCCTTTTTCAGTATGCATTTGACTGCATTTTGCTGGTGGTTAAACACTAAGATCTTCACTCTACTGAGCGTTTACGGCAAAGGCGGCATATGACATAACTGGGAATCAGAGGCTTGCTCGAAAAAGGCCCAGGTTGGAGGTCCGGTTTTTTCAATGGCGATAACGAGGACGGTTTTTCTGCTGATCGTGCTGGCGGAATAATCTCAGCGGTTTGTGCACCCCCCCCCTCCCTTTTTTTGAGGGGGAAAACCAATACTTACACAAAACCCCTCGTCTTCCCTCCTCCCCAAATGAAAAGCGCTCCAAAAAAAATTCTGTGAAAAGACCCGATGGATCCTCAAGTCGTCGTCATCATCATCATCAAAAAGGGTGATTTCCCTCCCACTTTTGCATCCGGGAAAAGTGGCTACAAGCAACGGGCACTGAAAGGGGCGTTGCCGACCGCCCGGGTTTTTTTCCCGATTGCCCCGGGTTTTCCTTCTCCCCCTTTTTGAAAAAGCACAGCGATTGGGGTCAGAGCAAACAAAACATCCTCTTTGGCCTTTGATCTTTTGAAATGCCTTCTGCCCCCAACCACATTTTTGTCATCAAAAAGGTCTCAGAAAGGATTTTCAAGTGGGGGGTACAGGGTTTGCTTTGGACTCCCTTCCCTTTCTTTGGGGGACGGATGGACGTTGCTGATGTCAAATTTTTGCCCCGTGCCCGGGAGGTGAGGGGGGAAAGACGCTGGATGCATTTTTTTGCATTAAACCCACTAAGAACAGTTTGGGCGACGCTGTTCGTTACTAAATTTCCCACGGGGGCACCGACCCAGCGATAAAGGGCCGGGGGCCTGCAAACCGAAACCGCTGGTTGATTTTTTCACTAGCACGGGAAGGAGCACCGCTCTCGTACCCTACCTCCAGCCACACCCCTTTTTGTCATTACCCCCTGCATTTGCCCATGTTCGAAAGATAAAATTAAAAAAAACGTAGGGAAAGGGTTTTTTGACATCCCTTTTGAAAAAAAGGGCAAATCAAAAGCAAATCTTAAACCCCTCAAATTTTCCAAACACCCAACTAGATAAGAAACAGAATTGTTTCTATGAATCCTTGAAATGCAGTCGGGGGAAGACCGTTAGAAAAAAAACAGTGTTTTTCCCTTCAGTCCCAGGGATTTACAACTGCCCAGTAGGACAGGAATTGAAGTTTTCAACAAACAAATACAAGTGCGCTTTGCACCAAACTGAGATTCCCCCGAGCGAAATAAAACATTAAAAGTTAAACGGATGAGAAATTGCGTTTTTTTTCAGCAAAGAAAACGAGAACATTTCAAAAAAAGTTTTATCAAATTTGCGTACAACGTGGTATTTGAAAAAAACTTTGGGGCACCACGTAATAAGCTTATTTTAAAATTTTAAAGGATAAAAAAGGGGGTTTTGCACCCAAATTAAAAACCCAACATTTACTAAAAATTTCTGTATCCCAAAATTAAGTACCAGGTGGTATTTAAAAAAAATGGGGGGCACCAAAGTGAATAAACTATTTAAAAAGTTTTGGAAACAAAAGGGGTTTTTTACTAAAAATCACCAAAAAAATTACTAGGAAATTTCTGTATCCTAAATTTTAATACAAGGGGGCTTTTGAACAAAAAAAAGGGCTGCACCAAAGTGAAATACAGCTATTTTAAAAATTTTTAGGATAAAAAAGGTGGTTTTTTTTCACCAATGAAATCACCCAAAATTACTAAAAATTTTTGTTCCTAAAGTAAGTAAAGGTGTCTCTTTGAACAAAACTGGGATGCATCAAAGTGGAAAAACAGCTATTTAAAACCATACTGATAGCAAAGGGGGGTTTTTTTCACCAATGAAATACACCAAAAGTTATAGAAAATTTCTGTATCCAAAATTTAAATACAATGGCTCTTTTAACAAAACTGGGGGTGCACAAAAGTGAAAAACAGCTATTTAAAAAGTTTTATGGGTACTAAAGGGGTTTTTTGCACAATGAAAAACACCAAAAGTTACTAAAAATTTTGTATCCCAAATTTAAGTCAAGGGGGCCCCTTTTGGTAAAACTGGGTGAAAAAAAGGAAATACAGTATTTTAAAATTTTTACGGATAAAAAAAGGTGGGTTTTTTTTTCACCAATGAAGTACACCAATATTTTTAGAAAATTTCTGTATCCAAAATTTTGTAAAAGGTGGCTCTTTGAAAAAAAAATTTGGGCTGCACCAAAGTGAAATAAAACATTTAAAAAATTATCGGAAAAAAGAAAAGGTTGTTTTTGCCCCCAAGAAAAACACCAATAGGTATAGAAAATTTCGTATCTAATTTAAAACAAGGTGGGCTCTTTGAACAAAAATTTGGGCTGCACCAAAGTGAAATCAGCTATTTAAAAGTTTTAAAAGGATAACAAAATGGTTTTTTTTTCACCAATGAATACACCAACAGTTACTAGAAAAGTCTGTATCCAAATTTAAGTACAAGATGGCTCTTTGAACAAAACTGGGGTCCCAAAGTAAAAATACAACATTTAAAAATATTTGGATAACAAAAGGTGGGTTTTTTGCCCAAGGAAATATTACACCAACAGTTCAGAAAATTTCTGTATCCAAATGTCAGTACAAAGGGGCTCATTTTAACAAACTTGGGATGCCCAAAAAAAAATACAAACTATTTAAAAAAATTATAAAGGATAATAAAGGTGGTTTTTTTCACCAAAGAAATACACCCAAAAGTTACTAGAACATTTTGTTCCAAAATGAAGACAATGGCTCTTGAACAAAAATGGCTGCACAAAAGTGAAAAAAACAGCTATTTAAAAGTTTTATGGTAAAAAGGGGGTTTTTGCGCAATGAAATATAAAATAAGTAAAGGTGGCTCTTTGAACAAAACTGGGTGCACAAAATAAAAAAGGACAATTTACTCAGGGGCAAGGGGGTTCTGGGTAAAAGGGGGGGTAAAAAAATGCCCCTTTCAATTCAGGTTCAAACAAGTCTGGGCTCACAATAAACACCCCCCTTTCCAAAGCCAAACCTGTCTGTCGTTCTTCCGCACCCCCCCCCCCCCCCCCGGCGTAAACGCTAGTGCTTCTTTAAAAGTCTTGTCTAACTAACTAAGAAATGAAATTCTAATCTACCTAGTTCAAAAATTCACAGCTAAAAGAAAAGTTGTCTGTATGAATAAAGAAAGAAGGTGTCTTGAGCTGAGCTAGATTTAGAGACCTTAGCAACATCTTTCTTAGTGATAGACAAAAATGAAACATTTACTGAACAGGAAACACTGTTCTATGCAAAACGAGGTCAGTGATTTTTCCGCCAAGGCAATATCAATCACAGAATGACGTAGCACCCCATCTCACCCTGCTCTATGCCTAAACTGATTTGCGGCCCCAAAATGACAGGAAGCGCCGAAATGGCGCGATAGAAAAGTTAAACTGCATATTGTCACCTAAAATTTGCGTGATCGGAAATTTCCGATCACCTAAAAAACGTGCGATTTCAACTTTTTCGATTATAAGCTCATCCCAGTTATCATGAAGCCCTATATATATTGTATATGCAATTTGACTCGCATCGCTCCGGGTCACCCCCAAAAGTCCTTTTGGGTTTTAACAGAAGCAGTAGTAAGGGTCAAACGGTTCATTGGTTATGTTTTTTTGTGCAAATGTCTCTGCTTGTTGCCAGTTTTTAAATCCGAACCCTTTTTCGCCGTCTTTTAAAAAAGATCTCTTTTAAAATTTCCTTTGATCTTCCCCCATAAGTGAGCTTGCACTGCTCTGGGGTCAACCGCAAATCCTTCAGCATTGAGACAGAGGAGTATAAGGTGCAAACGGTTCTTTGGCCCTTATGTTTTTGTGCAGAAAACAAATTTATGGCAACACATGCCAAGAAAAACAGTAAAAAAAAACAAACTCCTGCTCATTGAGCACTTACAAACAGAGGTTAGCCCCCTCATTAGCCCTTCCCCCAAAAGGTAGACGGGAGTTGCAGCCCACCCAGCACTTACCTGCTGACCTTAAATACCCCCAGGGAAATCCGAGTGAACGGGGAAAAGGCACCCCCCCTGCCTTTCTTACTCCCAATAAAAGGTGCCCGGGGAATGGCTGGAAGCCATTTAACATGCCGTTAAAACCGTTGTCGACAGTCGTCTGCGAACCTATTTAATGTGTCCTTTCACTCCCCAAGGCTCCTTCCTTGGGGGCATGTGTCTTGTTTCCCCGGGCATATGCTCTCATCGGCTGGGAATCCCAAAAATTACATCCCTTCCCAGCTGCTGCCTTCTTTCCCCCCCCCCCCCTTGCTCAGATCTGGGGGGGAGAGCATTTTTGTGCCATAAAGTTGTGCACTCGCGAAAAGGGTCCCTTTGGGGTTTGTTGGAGGGGGGTGTGTTTACGGGAAACTTAAAGTTCGTAGGCCGGAACCACTGGGTCCCCTTGCTTTTCCCTTTTATTTTGGCCCCCACTTTAAAGGAGAAGGGGTCTGTAATGCCAAAAAAACGGTCTACCTATCAGTAGTACGCAGCGACTAATACCCCCTTAAAGAGCCGGCATTCTTTTTCGACTATTGATATTTTTTCCCCGCCGCGACAGTTTCCCGTGAGGTATAAAAAAGGGGTGTTTTCTCCCTAACCAGTGTGACGGACAGCCCCAAAGCCCAATCAAAAGGTCGCTGGACAGCAAATTCCTTTTGGAAGTTTGGCGCAATAGTACGAGCCCTTTTGGAGATACCTCTTTTAGAATTTAAAAAGGCTTTTTTTCAGGCTTGGGTTTCCCCTTTACCCTGTGAAATTTTGGTCCCTTTTAGGGTCCTAAGTGGGGGGTGCTACGAAGGCAAATTTGGGGAAACCTCCATAGAACCCTGCAGGGTGTTCCTAGGCTAATTTTTACTCAGGGGGAGGTGAAAAAATTTTCACCCCCCCCCCCCCCCCCGTAACATATGGCGACAGTGCGACACATTGCATCACCCCACCAAAACTTTTAAAAATCAAAAAACTTTACCCAAGTGCTACATATAAAAAATACAAAAAAAAGTCATAAAATTTCCAAATTTAAAACCGCCCACTACACCAACCAAACCAGGCTAAAAAACCAATCTCCTACTAAAATCACTATCACCCCACACAGTGACGGAATAATAGCACCACACTATGAACCACATATAACCACATAGTGACCCGAAAACCCAACACCCGTGACCACATATCACCACATAGTGACTGAATAATACCAACAACAACCATGACCACATATCACCACCACATAGTGACTGAATAATACAAACTGACCATTACTGAATACAAACCATTATACTTCAACCAATATTACTGGCATACAGTGACCATACAATGATGGATACCAGTTGTACACAGGCTCTGCAGACATGTAAATGATTACAGTAAAGTTATATCTAGTGACTCACAGGAGACATCTCTGAAGAGTTGGTCTCTTTCTCTTCTTCTTCTCTATCTGTCCCAGGCCCAACTCCCGACAAAACAAATATCTTAAGACTCCTCACTTTATCAGCAGTTCTCTACCAATTCCTATCTCTATACAAACTCCCCATCTACAGCACCTCTATGGTAGCCAAATAATATGCCCCTGTAGCCAGGTAGTAGCCCCTGTAGCCATGTAATATGCCCCCTGTAGCCAGGTAGTAGCCCCCTATAGCCAGATCGTAGGCCCCTGTAGCCCGTTGATGCCCCCCTGTAGCCAGTGATGCCCCCTGTAGCCAGTAGATGCCCCCTTGCAGCCAGTAGATGCCCCTTTAACCAGTAGATGCCCCCTGTAGCCAGTGATGCCCACCTTGTAGCCAGTGATGCCCCCTGTAGCCAATGGATGCCCCGTACCAATAGCCCTAGCGTGAGCCTCCGACAGTGATGCCCCGTAGCCAGTAATTTCCCCCTTTATAGCCAGTGATGCCCCCGTAGCCAGATGCCCTCGTACCGTGATCCCCTGTAGCCAGTAGATGCCCCCTTTAGCCAGTGATGCCCCCTGTTCCAGTGATGCCATCGAGCCAGTGATACCCCTGTAGCCATAGATGCCCCCGAAGCCATGATTTCCTCCTGTTGCCAGTTTGATGCCCCTGTAGCCATGATGCCCCCCTTGTAGCCAGTGATACCTCCTGTAGCCATAGATGCCCCTTGTACCTGATGCCCCTGAGCCAGTGATGCCCCCTTGTAGCCAGTGATGCCCCACTTGTAGCCAGTGATGCCCCACTTTTTAGCCATGATGCCCCCTCTGTAGCCAGTGAAAGCCCCTGTAAGTAATTCTAAAATAACAAAAAAGTACTCACCTCGGTCCGTGTGGTTTCCCCGTCCCCGGGTGCTGAGCGGTGTTCGCTGAGGCATAACGCTGCTTATACTACACCAGCCCCGGGATCTCCTCAGTGGCGAGCTGCCAGCCAGGGTCAACCGCAGGGGGCGCGGTGGAAAAAGCCGTGCGCCCCGGGCGCTGAACGGGGGAGGAGCGGGACGGGAACGTCCGTCCCGTTCCCCCCCAACCGCACTGCTGGCTCTGTGCGATGTTATAAAACAGTCGCGCAAAGTCGGGGGCGCCCCCTCCAGGGGCGAGGGGGGTCGCGGCTCCCCCCCGCAGGTGAGGGAGCCTCGGGCCCCCAGGCGATCGTCAACCCCGCTCCCCCTGGAACGGCGCGCACCCTGCAAAAACCTAGAAAAGCCCGACCTGCCCCTTTGAGAGGGGTTGGGCCCAAATTTTTTAATTGCCTCGATTTTATCCATTTGATGACCCCTTTCCAATGTATAGCCCAGATAACGACCCTCCTCTAGCCCAATGGCACACTTTTTGGGGTTGGGCCGGGTTTAAACCTGCTGCCCCTTTTAGCATCTAGGATGGGTTTTCCTTTGGTTAGGTGGAACTCCCAGTCTGTGCAATATCAGTACGTTTTTCCCAAATATGCCACCGCATTTTCTATGGGCTGCGGATGAGTCTATCATGCCCGGGAAAGTGGCTGGGCCCTCTGTAGGCCAAAAAGGGGAAAGGGCAACGTATTAAAAAATGTCCGTCAGGGTGGAAAAAGCGTTTTTTCCCCGGCCTCCTTTGTGAGGGGAATCTGCAATAGCTTTGGGAGGGCTAGCGTATTAATACCTTGTGGGGACCCAACGCTCAAACCAAACCTCAACTCGGGCATTGGTAGGCATCAAATTTTGAAATTTCGTTTTTGTTTATTCATTTCAGAATCACAAGCTGCCTCGGTTGGGTTGAGACTATAGGGCCCGACAACCCACTTTGGGACTTTCTATGACCCCCATTGGCATCGTTTTAACCTCCTCGGCAAATCGTTGTCCTGACTTAGGGCCCTTGTGGTCTTAGATGTACCTTTTGCTTGGGCTCTGTAATGATATCATGTTTAATTATGCTAGTGTGACCTTTCAGTTCTGAAAAGACCTGTGGGTTCCTTTGTAGGAACTCCCTGGTTTCCTGCCACTGTGCTTCCAACAAAGACTCGAATTCGGAAGGGGGCAACTCTACGCCTCGGTACCCCCTTGGTCCCCTTACCGCCGTGGCTTTGACGGTTTTTTTTTTAGGGCTTTTTAGGTTGACATGGTAATTTGATAAGGTTTTTCCCTTTTTTTTTGGCTTGGGAAACTTATAATTTTTCTTCCAACCTGCTTTTTGATTCATACGGCCCCTGCCTTTTTTTCTGAAACTTGCTCCGATCGTTGGTACGGAACTCACCCGTCACCTGGATAAACACCCTGACCCTTGCGGACCGGGTTGTACACCATGGCTTGGGTTTTTGGGCCTGCTGCAGGTTTTCTCGCATATGGGCGGGAAGCTGAAATTTGCCCTGCATCTCGGAAATATGTCAATCACACCCTATTGGGGTTTCTCCTGCCCCCGGGTTCTTTGGCTATATCAAGCAGTCCCTGGGATGTCTACCATTGGCTCAAAAATGAGAACCCTGTGGCGCTTGTGGTACCTCCCATGGAAAAATTGGGTATGGGAGAAGGCAGCCCCATCTCTCCCACCTTTTCCACCACCTTTTTAAGCATCGCTTTTGGGTTTTTTGAACCCCTCCACCAGATCTCGTCGGGATGTTTTTTGAGGACGGGGATGGGTAAAGTTTAGGAGGCGCAGAGTTCCTTGGTCACTTTTTGTAGAAGGGGTGCCCCCGGTCAATTGTATCTCCTTCAGGAACCCCGTGCGGGTGAACATCTGGAACAGCTCCTTTGCTATACCTTTTGAAGAGGTGTTCCTAAGGGGAATGGCCTCGGGATAGCGGGTGGCGTAATCTAGGACCACTAGGATGTGCTGATGTCCCCTGGACGACTTAGGGAGGGGCAAGGTCCATGCCGATCTGCTCGAAGGCAGTTTTGGGGGATTGTTGGAAATACTCTTGTCAACAGCAAGTCCTGTTTCACTAAGCAGCCAATAAACCGGGTTGCTCACAGTGTTGTGGACTTCAGGGGTCCACTTACAAGGTTAATTACAGCTGGCTCTTTCAACTTTCGCCTGTAATTAAAAAAAAAACCATTATAGTTAATTTCTAAGGACTTCTTTTTAAAAGCAATCATTCATAAATGACACAAAATCCCCTTAACCCTGCTGTTCTGTTCGGTCAAAAATGACCGAATTTGAAATTTGATATTTATTAAAAATTCATTTTGCGGTTCTGAAACTTGTGGTTCATTTTCTTTTTTTTCATTTGCGGGTTCTTAAATAATAGCAGCTTTTTTTTATTTATTTTTTGTTTACTTTTTGCTCCACGTCTCTTTTTACACTTGTACTGTTCGGTCAAAAAAACGGATACCCTTTAATACTAATCTCCAGCCATTTTTTCAAAAAATAAAGGAGTTATAATCTCATTTTCGTCTATATAGTTCATCTACTACTAATTATCAATTTATCTAGATCCTTTTGGTCCATGCAGAGTTACACATACAAACATTTTCAAATTATGATACTGTAGATGGATTTCCTTTTCCCCTATAGTTATGTGCTGTTCTTATAGAAATTTGGGTTCAATTCAGTTGTCAACCTTTCACATGGTAAATGTGAATTATTTGTCTTAGCTGGTTCCTTGTTTTAGCTGGTTCTATTATCTAATGATGACCTGAAAAGAGCACATAGTGTCACGGAGCGACCTTAGGTGGTCGCATGGTTCCGCCACTAGGTGGCGTACGTGCCACCGAGAGCCTGGTCTCGGTGGGGAAGCCAGGTATTGTCGGTCAGCAGCATTAGGTTGCTGACCCTTATACCTAGCACGGCTAATGTTCAGCCATTAAGGGCTGGCCTTCCCGGAACAATTGCAATGGGTGGGTGGTTGTTCCCACATTCCAGTTCCTCGGGTTCCAGCCCAGGTATTGGGTGCATCTGGAGCACCTATTAAAGGTCTCCTACTACAGGAGATCAGGGGGTGTGGTCGGCTACCTGGAGCAGGAAGCGACAGTAGAGCGGAGAGGGCTCTAATTCCCCAAGGCTGTAGAAGAGTCTGAGGCCAGTGGAGGCTGGAAGGAGACGCTGCCAGTAACTGGTGGTTGTGATACTGGACGGTAGGTCCAGATCACGTTAGAGAGGGTTCTCGAAAACGTGTTAGTAAGTGGCCAGACGGCCGAGGTTTATTTTGTATGTTTTTGCCTGCTTGTAATACCTGTGCCTCAATAAAGCTGGCTGAGGCCAAAGTTACACTGGAATCCTGCAGTCGGAGTGCCATCCGTTTAACCAAAGCGGCGATCCGTGAGCTAAAGGACCCCCAGGACGGCCTAGGAGGGCGTCCAGACGAGAGCGAGTCATCACAATAGAGAGAGAGCACACATGAGACAGCTCTGAAAACTCATCTTTACATATATGTAGCAGAAGAAGAACAGAGGAGAAGGACTTGCCAGCATAACCTGACCACATAACCTGCAGGTCCTCAATACTATACCACTGTGTGGAGATCTACCTGACTACAGGAGCAGAAGGAGGGGGAAACACTTAGAGCTGTAAGTGCTATTTCTATTAAATAGACCCAAATTGGAACAAAAATAAACTATATAAAAGAAGAATTTTTTTTAGAGGAGTTGGGAAAATCCTGGTTAGCCCATATATTGAACAAAGAAAAGTAACACCCAGAGATGATGGAACTGCAGCCATTGTCCACAGGATCCAAGAGCATGCTGAAGAAAGTGAACCAAGGGCCTTTGCTAGCACTGCGACGATACCCACGGCCTCCACCAGCAGTGCAACCAGCCTAAAACGGAAACGATGCATCTTCTGTCCAACATCAAGTAATCACAAATCAAATATGATATGTTGCAAATGTGCAAAGTACTTATACAAAAGACATGTAAATTATACTTGTGACGAATTTCAAACAGTAAATTTTAGTACCTTGAATCTTATTTCACATTTTATATAGAAAAAAATAGACTTTTTATTTTTTTGGGTTTTTTTTGAAAAAAATATATTTACATACAGTTTGATATTATTAGTTTTAGTTTACAGTTTTATAAAGATTTTTTTTTGTGCAAATGTGGGAATATGCCTGAATAATGCAATAAGGCCATGTAACATTTTTTGACACAAAAAAATAAAAATTAAGTTTTTGATTTCATTTTTCATTTGTCTATAACAACCATGTTCAATACTATTATACCAAAAAAAATTCAAATAAAACACTTTAAATTTGTTAAAAATCCAGACTTTAATAGGCTCGGTCAAAAATGACCGAAACATTATATGTGTTTTAGTAAATCGAACAGAACACGGGTTTAAACTTACATTAAAATAGATAGATAATAAATGCATGGGGAGCTTGGGAAAGGTATAAAAACAGAAAACATTTTTCCAATATACTGATCAGCATACATAGCATGATCAGAGCATGGAGACATCTGGCAAAGAGTCCATTATCCCAGCCTAGTTTCAAAGGAAATGCAGGCTTGGGTTTTGGACCCAAACAGAAAGAACTGTCTTTTTAGCCTCTAGACCCAAATGACAGCTGACCCTTTTAAACAGAGACAAGGTTTGCTATCGGGTCATTAATTCGGGGTTTTAAATTTTTTTTCTTTGTAAAAAGGTAGTCAGGAGGAAAAACAAGCTCCTTTCTGATGATAAGACACGCAAGATTTTGAAACCCCCCCAACCGGGCCACGGGAAAGGGCAAAGAGGGGAGGACGGTAACTAGAGGTAGGTAACTATTTACTGTGTAAATAAGCAAGGGGAAATAAAATTGTTTCCTAACACTAAGATAAAGGAAAAAATTGGAAAGCAACCCTTTTTGGGATAAAAATCTTTATTTTCCCTTTGCCTATATATTTAAAGCTAACTAAAAAATGTTAATAACTCTTTTATAATGAGAAATAGTGTTGAGCAATTATTAACGACAAATTTTAAAAATTGGGAAAGGGTTTTTTTATGGTGTTTGGGAAATTTTTAGTAAATCGAAAATTTAAAAGGCTAAAATCTGTGCTTTCATCTTTTAAGACCCGCGCCATTTCGGCGTTTCCCCTGTAATTTTGGGGGGGCCAGCAAATCAGTTACAGAAAAAGGCAGGGGAGTTTGTTTGTGCAACGTCATACGGGGAAATGGGGGTAGGGTTGCAAATTGGCTGGAAAAATAAACATGCCCCTCGTTTTAATAGAAAAACCCTTTTTCCCTTTTTCCAGCCTCAGTGTCTCTCAGCTCCAAAAGCAAAAAGGGACTGCGCTGGGGCTTGTGCCCCAAACAGCTCAAAAATTTATTATATTCTTCACAGAAAAACCTCTACTTTTTTGCGGGTGATCCTTAAAATTTTTAGTTAGTTTTAAGAGATTGGAAGTTTTTATATAGTTAGGGTAGAAATTTAAAAAGGGAGCATCTACTGCTGTAAAGTCACTGGGGGGGCGGGGGGGGGGGAGGGAAGGGGCGCCCCCCCGCAGGCGAACACAGACAAGCTCTATAAAAATACTGGTTAAAGTTCACCAGGGACTTAGTGTAGCCCCATTGAAATTTCCTTTATTATTCCCGTTTCTATTGAAATTTTTTCCGGGAAATTTTGGGGAAACCCCTAAATTTAAAGGGGAATACACACTTTACTAGTAACTGCGGTCTTTTTTGTTAGGTGAAAAAACTCCACTTTTATTATCGGATACTTTTTCAGATGGGGTTTTTCATTTTCAATTTTTGGCCCTTTCCCCCTTTTTTTGATATTCCACCTTGTACTTAAATTAAATCCACAAGTCGGCACGGGTTTTGTTTTGCCAAAAAATACCTTGTAAAACCCGAATAAATTTCAAAACTTTTTTTTTGATTTTTGGCGCACTACAGCTTTGTTCATTGAGGAAACCTTGCACTTAAATGTGAATACGGCAATTTTGTAGTCGCCACAGGTGAATTAAATAGGGCCAAAAAAAACCTTTTTTTATTATCCGAATACTTTCCCGAAACTTTTTTTTTGCATTTTTTCCCCCAGCCCAGATTTTTTGGGAAAGAGCCACCTTGCATTTAAATTTTTTGAATCCAGAAATTGTGTAGTTACCACGGGTGAATTGATTTTGGGGCGCCTAAAACTTAAGGAAAAAAACATTTTTACATTAACGCAGGTCTCTTTGTTAGGTGAAAAAACCCACTTTTATTATCAGTATTTTTTTTCCAGATGGGTTGTTAAATTTTAAAATTTTGGGGCCCAAATTCCCCCTTTTGTTTGATATATCCCCCTTGTACTTAAATTAAAACCCAGCAATTTCAGCAAAAGGTTTTGATTTGCCAAAAATCCCTTTGTAAAAACCCGAAAAAATTTCAGATACGTGTTTTTTTTTATTTTGGGCGCACAAACACCCCTTTTTTCATTGAGGCACCTTTTGCCTTAAAGGGAAAATACGGGCAAATTTTGAAGCCCACCACAGGTAAAATTGATGGGGGCCCCAAAAAATACCTTTTTTTAAACCGAATACATTTCAGATACGGGTTTTTTTTCACTTTGGTGAGGCCAGCTTTGTTGATAAACTATTTTTGCAGTTAAATTTGAATACAGCAATTTTGTAGTCCCCCACAGGTGAATTGATAGGTGCCAAAAATCCCTTTTTTTATCCGAATAATTACAGATCCCCGGGGTTTTTTTTTTTTTTTTTCATTTTTAAACCATCCAGTTTTGTTGATAGAGAAAAACCTTCATTTAAATTTTTTGGGAATCCGGGAAAATTTTTGTGTATTTTTCCCCACGGGTTTAATTAAAAGGGTTCCCAAAAAAATACCTTTTATTACCCCGAAAACATTTCAGAAAACGTGTTTTTTATTTTGGCGCACTACAGTTTGTTCATTGACCCCAGTTTGCACGTAAATTTTAAAACACCCAATTTTTAATAGTCACCACAGGTGAATTAAAAGGGTTTGAAAAAAAATACTTTTTTATTATTCCCGGAATACATTTCGGGATACGTGTTTTTTGACTTTGGCGCATTTTAAAAAAAAGCTTTTTTCCCTTTGACACACTTGCACGTAAATCTGAAAACAGCAATTTTATATCACCCAGGTGAATTGAAAATTTAAAAAAAAATTTCCCCGTGATTAAAGGGAAAACAAAAAAAAAACGTTTTTTTTTGCATTTTTTCCCCCAGCCCCAGATTGTTTGATGGGAACACCTTGCATTTAAATTTTTAAATTTCCCAAAATTTTGTGAAAGTTACCACTGGTGAATTGATAGGTCCCAAAAAATCCCTTTTTTAAAAAATCCGAATATTTTTCGATACTGTTTTTTATTTTGGGCGCCTAAAAGCTTTGTTCATTAAACGCAGCTTGCACGTAAATTTTAAAACAAAAATTTTATATCCACCACAGGGAATTAAAAGGGGGTGAAAAAAAATACCGTGTTTAAAACGAAAACAAACAATACGTTTTTTTTTTGACTCGGGCGCACTACACCTTTTTGTTCATTGACCAGCTTGAAAACGTAAATCTAAAAAAGAAATTTTTATAGTAAACCACAGGTGAAATTAAAAGGGGGAAAAAAAATACTTTTTAAAATTTTTTTAATACTTTTTCAAAATACGTGTTTTTTGACTTTGGCGCCCCTACAGCTTTTTTTCATTAAACGCAGTTTGAAATAAATCTGAAAACAGCAATTTTATATCACCACAGGTAAATTTTGAAAAGGGGGCAAAAAAGGGCCCGTGAAATTATACAAAAACCCAAAACCCGATACGTTTTTTTTTTGACTTTGGCGCACTAAAAAGCTTTGTTAAATTGACGCAGTTTTGACCTAAATCTTAAAACAGCAATTTTATAGTCCCCCACGGGTAAATTTGAAAGGGGGCAAAAAATAAATTTTTTTTATTGGGAATACATTTCAGATACGTTTTTTTTTTGACTTTGGCCACAAACACCCCCTTTTTTTCCATTAAACGAGCTTGCAGGTAAAATCTGAAAAAAAGAAATTTTTTAAAAGTCACCAAAAGGGAAAATTTGAAAGGGCAAAAAATACCGTGATTATACAAAACATAAAAAAAGATACGGTTTTTTGCATTTTTTTGCCCAGCCCCAGATTTTTTGTTTTAAAAAAAGACCCTTGCAGAAAAATTTTGAACCCAGAAATTTTTGTTTTGTTTAGGGGGGTTTTTGAGAAAAAAGGGCTGTGATTTGCCGACTTTTAATAAAAAAATTTTCCAAAACTAATTCCATCCCTTTTTAAAAATTTTTAATTTCTAAAACAGGGACAAATGCAGGTTTTTAACGAGCAAAGGGGGGGGGTACACATGGGGGTGAGGAAACGGGGAAAGGTGCCCCTTTCCCCAGTGCGGGCGACAACACACATCCACAGATCGTCAGTTGCGGGGCCCCGTCGGGCCTGTCATCGCTGGGTCGGGGCCCCTGTGAATCTCAGTAACGAACACTTTCGCCAATCTGTCCCTTGGTTTAAATGCAACCGGCCCCAAAGCAGCCCTTTACCCCTCGTCCTCCCAGTCAGGGCCACAAATGCCCGTCATCAGCATCATCAGCATCCGCCCAAAACATAAAGAAGCCCAAATGTCAACCGTGTTGACCACTGGGGGAATAATCCATTGCCCTGAAGACTTTTTGATGACAAAATGGGGTTTTGGGGTCAGAAGGAAATTTTTAAAAGCCAAAAAGATGATTTAGTCTGCTCTACGCCCATTACGGTCCCCAACGGGGGAAGGAAAAGGGTACCCGGGCAATCAGCACAAACCCCGGGGGCGGGTTGGGCAAGGGCCTTGCAGGCCCCTTCTTTTTAGCCCGCGCTTCTGGATGCAGAAAGTCAGAGGGCCCAAAGGGTTAAATTTGTTTTTGAGGGAATGATGATGACGACTTTTGCGGATCCCCCTTTGGGTTTTTTTTTCCGCAAATTTTGCTTGCGACCCTTCATCAGTGGACAAGGAGGAAGACAAAGGGGGTAGGGGTCAAACGGGTCCCCAAAAAAAAAGGGAGGGGGCGGTCGCAAACCCCGCTGATTTTAAAATCCGCCACCAGGGCCCAGCGAAAAACCCCCCGCTCCTCGTTATCGCCGTAAAAAAGGTCCAGGACCTCGAAGCCTGGGCCTTATTTGAGCAAGCCCCTAAATTAAAACCAAAGCAATTTCATATGCCGCCTTTGCCGTAAACGCTAAGAAAGGGGCAAAACCCCTTAAGGGGGTTAACCACCCCCAAAACACCCTATCACATGCAGCAAAATGCTGAGTTGAAAGGAGGGAACATTTGGGCCAAAAAAGCCCCAGACCGACCGGGGCCCCCCAACCACTGTCACACCCTCTGTCTCCCCTCCCCTTTCCCCCCCACCCCCCCCCCACCCCAAATTCCCCCGTTTCCCATGTCCTCAGAGCCCTTTCAGGGACCCACCTCCGCTTCCCCCACCGTCCCCAAGTACCCCCACACCACCAGAGCCCCACCCCAAAACCCTTCTCCTTCCCCCTTTTTTTGATGACCTGCACCCCGTACAGTTGCCAGTCTACAGCCAGACTTCTGCCCCTTCCGGGTTTTTTGGGAAAGCAGAAAAACCCATTTTAAACCCCAAAACCCACCCCAAAAGCCAAAAGCCTGAATGCCCGGCATTCCCAAAGGTTTTTGGGCCCTTTGGGAAATTTTTCCCTTTTTCCTCGGGTGGACAAAAAGGGGTTTCCCCCATGTCAGGGCCCCTTTTGCCTCCCCCCCAATACCAATGCTGACAGGCTTTTTCTTTGCCAGAAAAGCCGTCCCTGCCCGGGCCCCACCCCACGGGGTCTTCTAAAATTTCAAGCGCGTTGTTTGCATCTGGGGCCGGGAAAAGTCCATCTAAACCCCCCCCGACACAGGACTAGTAAGCACGGCCAAGGCCGCTATAGCCTGGACACCCGGGGTTTAGCTGGGGGGGGATGTTTTCGGGGGTGACGGGCTTTTCAGGTTCGGGGGCCACGCTTTAAAAAACCCGCAGGATGGTGCAGGGCTCTTTCCCCCAAGGCCCCCTCTGGTAGCACCGGGTGCCCAGGAAACCAAGCCTTTTTGAAATGAATCTGCCCTTGGAGACCACCCCAAACACAGGTCAGGAGCTGGGAGGGCTCTCATGCAACGAGACCGAGCGTGGCTGGGTGACAAAAAAACCTTCGTGCCAGGCAATGGTATGCGAAAAACCGGGCGAAATCTGCTGGCCCCCCTTTAAATTTCTTTGGGCTGGAGCACAAACCCTTCCCTGGAAACAGGTCTTTGAACGGTCCCCAAAATTTTTCTAAAAAAGCTCCCCGGGTCGGGAATCCCTGCTGAAAAAGGGCTCGGGGTCTGGTTCGCATTTCCCCGCTGTCCCCAACCCTGCTTCCCCCGGGCCGGGCTCGTTGCAGCATCACTCCCCCTCCCGTCAACCGTCCTTTGTTGACTTTGGCAACACGCGGGAAAAATCCACCCTCCACATGCTCCAGCAAATTGTGGCACAGCGAAAAGCCTTTAAACGCAGTACAAGGGGACACAGGGCCTGAAAAGCAGGGGGTGGGGCCCTTGGGGTGTTGAGCCACCGAGAGGGGAGGCAGTGAAAGGGGCTCGCCCCCACCCTTTTCCCCATTTTTGAAAAAAGCTACCAAAAGGCCCCAGGGGCGGACAATCCCCTTTTGGTCAGCATGAGCTTTGTGGTGATCTTAGTTCGGGAACGATCGTTGGCCCCACTCTGAAACAACGGGTTCCCGGCCAGCGACGGAGGAGGAGAGGGGACACAGATGCGGACACGGAGCCTTTCCCCCGGGGTTAAAAAATCCCAAGGCCCCCCACCGTTTCAAAAATTTCATCGGGGGCTTTTTAATTTGGCCCGTGGTTTTTTGGGCCGAGCTAGTGCAAGGGTTTGGGGCATTTAGCTCCCCAGGTGCCCTCCCTCTCAGGCAAGTCAGGGGGTGTTTGAAAACTGTTGCCGGGGGCAGCGGAGGAGGGAGGGGAGGTTATTCCTAGACACCCAAATCCCCCCCCCTTTTAAAGGTTGGCGCGAATTTGAGGCGGAGGAGATGATGAGGAAGATCAGTTTGCTAGTGCCCCCCGACCCAGAGGCTTGGAAATCAAAGGGTCCATCTCTCAAAATTAGTGTTTGGTGCTTTCCCTTTCCCCCCAAAATTTATCCTCGCATTTAAAGGGCCCCCAAAAGGAAAAAACATTTTCTGGGTTTTCCAACCCCCCCCTGGAATTTCCCCGGTACAAAACAAAACTCCCGCACTTTTTCCCTTTCCCCCACCCAAATAGAGAGTAAAAATGCAGGGAAATGGGGACCTTGCTGATTGATCAACCGGGGACATCTGTTGCCCTCTGCTCAGGTTTTTTTCAAAAAGTCACGGTTTAAAAACGCCACGACGTGACAGCATAAGTGCCCAAATAGCCGTAGGGCCCGCAAACAGCAGAAAAAGGGAATGGGGCAGAAGCCTAAAAGGGGGACCTCGGCAATCTTTTTTTTAATTACCATCTCACCAACGCATTTCAATGGGAAAAGGGACACATAAAAACCGAGAGACCAGCTAAGAAACATGGTGAAAATAAAATATCTTCGGGCCCCAACACCGATGTTTTTGTATGGTTCCCGGACCCAATAGACTTTTGGGTATCCAAAATGGACCCAAAGGGCCCAGCTTTTCGCCCCGCCATGAGGTGTTGTCCCCGGCCCCCGCAGCCAGCTTTATACCCGAGCGGGGCCCTTTACACAGCCGGAAAGGGGTCATTAAAAGACAAACGCATCCCCCTTTCCCAGATAATTGGGGTGTTTGCTTATAACAAAATGAATCAGGGATAGATCTCTGATATGTTGTTTCCCCAATTTTTCCGAGTCCCCCGATTAGTTTTCTGGTTTTACTTCACATTCCTCTCCAAACAGAAATGGGCCTTTTTGAAAAAATTATTTTTTAAAAAGAACATTTCTTACTACAATTTTTTATTCTCAGTTTTCCCCCAGTTTTATTTTGGGTGGTTTTTTTTGTGAGGAGACTGTTTAAAAAACACCAAAAGGTTTTTATGACAAAACCCTATTCCATTTACCAAATTCCCTCTTTAGAAAATTTTTTTTCATTGTCCAAGGTTTTTGGGGGCTTTTTGCCTCACAATTTTTTTTAAAATGGCTGAGAATCATATTTATAAAATTTTTTGGGGGAAAGTTTCTGTGAGGGTAAAAGCAATAATTATGGTCCTTTGGGAAAAGAAATGTGGGTTTTAAGTGGCATTTTTTCCCCCCCAATTTTTTTAAAAGTGGCTGAGGGGAAATCTTTTTTAAAATTTTTTTTTGGGGGTTTCTTCTTTGAAATGCAGCAAAACTACAGGTCATATTCTAAAAAAAGTTGATTCTAATAGACATTTATTCTTCCAATTGTCCCCAAAAATGGGTCATGGGCATGTTTTTTAATTTTTGGGGCATTTTGCTGTGACATGCAAACCCATACTTTCCACACCCTAATTTTAAGAAAAGTTGTTTTTTAACAGACATTTTTTCTTCCCCAATTGTCCCAAAATGGGTCAATGGTCAATTTCTTTTTTTTTTTGTAGGGATTTTTCCCGTGACGCAGCTATACTACAGGGCCTAAATTTTAAAAAAAAAAATTTTTTTCTAACAGAAAATTTGTTCCCTTTTCCCCAAAGGGCCAAAAATGGGTCATGGGTCTGTTTTTTAAAATTTTTTGGGGGGGATTTTGCGTACATGCAGCTATACTACAAGGTCCCCATTAAAAAAAAGTTGTTTCTAACAGACATTTTTTCCCCACAAATTGCAAAAATTGGGGTCAAAAGGGGGATGGTGGTGTTCCCGAAACAGGGAAAAGTAAAGGGCACGGTTTTAAAGGAAAACAATTGGGAAAATGCCCTGTTTTTGCAAGATCTTTAACATACTATAATCCCCCGATTGAAAACAACCCCTTTTATATAATTAAAAAAAAAAAGAAACAAAGACCTGATGGGGTTTCCAAACCCCATTTAAAAATGTTTTTCTAGAAAAAAACACTAAAAAAAAAATTGCATGTACAAAATTTAAATGTTTTAAAAAAAATTTCCCCTGAATTGGGACAAAGGGGGGTTTAAAAAAAAACTTTTACCAGATGAAAAGGTTTTTTTTAAGGGCATGGGGGTATGGACACGGACAGAGAACAAAGGGCAGAGACCATTTCCTCCCGCACTTTAGTAAAATGAAAAAAGAATTTCCAAGAAAAAGGGCACCTTTGGGGGTAACAAGGGGATTAACCACCATATTTCCCCAATGGGAAACTCAATTTGGGTCCGCAAATCATAAAGGAGGGGCAAGCGCTACCCCCAGGTATTTGACTGTTACCCGGGAAGGCTGGAGTTCTCCCAAATTTTCCCCTTCCGCACTCTGCTTTTAGCACCCACAGTTTTTTTTTGGGTTGGGGGTCATCAGGGGGGATTTTAAACCCTGCGGTTAATAAAATGACGGAAACCCCCTGGGCCCCCTCCCCCGCCCGGCACCCACTGTAACTCTGGCCCTGGTCATTCTGTGGCCCAGGACAGGTATAGTCCCAAAGCCCCGTTTAAACTAAAAAGGTGGGTTGGGAAAAACCTACTTTTCCGGGACTTTTTTTAAAATGGGGGGGCAGACAGGGTTTTAAAGGTCATACTGCGGGCCCGGGCAGGGTTCCCAGTCCATGTCCCCTTCAACTAAAATTTGGGGGTTGAAAAAACTCCATTTTTTGGACCCTTTTTTTAAACTGTGGGGGCAGACAGGTTTAAAAAATTTATGCTGGCGGTTTTCCCGGACAGGGTTTGTCAAAGTCCCCCGTTCAACTAAAAAGGTGGTTCAAAGAATACTTTTTTCCGGGACTTTTTTAAACTGTGGGGGCATTTCAGGTTTTTTGGGTCAGCTGCGTTTCCAGGACAAAGGGGTATTCAATGTCCAGGTTCAAGTAAAATGATGGTTTTAAATAATACTGCCCTTTTGGGACTTTTTTTAAATTTTTGGGGGATTCAGGTTTAAGGGTCATGCCCGGGGTACAAGACAGGGGTAGTGAATGGGGTTTTGGCCTTTTTTTTTGTTGGGTTTTTATAGCCTAAGTGTTTGCCCCAAGATGACAAAGGGATCCATTTGAAATGTTTGTGGCTTTTTAAAAATTTCCCGCTTCTTTCCAGCCCGTTTGGGTGTAAGAATGAAGGTGTTGTTGCTCTCCCCCTAACCCTTTTAAAGGTCATCGGGGATGACGACTATCGACTAACGAAAAACCGAAACGATGGTTTTTCCCCCTATCGACTATCCCCCCATGTCGATAGCCAACCCTTTAAACCCCTTTAAACACTAGTGGGGGAAAAAAATTTCTTTTGTTTTTCAATAAATCATTTTAAAATTTTTTTATCAGGGGGGCGTAACTAGGGGGTCGGGGGGCCCCATAGCAAACTTCTAGTGGGTCTATCTACTGTACTTTATGCTACTCCAAAATTGTATTCCCCCGATAAACTGGGGGGGAAGTTCCTTTATAAAGGGCCTTTTATGGTTTTTGCTCACGTGGTTTTCCCCGATTTAAACTATGAAATGCATTGCTTCCCCAGATAAAAGTGAGACTCATCACTGAAGCGGATTGATCTCCATTCCCCCGCTTCCATTTTCTGCTTCCCTTTTTTTGGGGGAGCAGTAGCATGAAATCAAAGGAAAAACTTTAGCTGGAAAATCTGGCCCTTTTAAACATTTAAAGGTGTGTTGATACTGTTTGCTGCCCTTGGCTCTGGATGTGAAGTCCAATTTTACTTGGAGTACAGAATGGATCACTATGCAACATTATTTTAATCAGAAAATCTATCTGTGCAAGGTTCAACTTATGGGAAAACCCGTTTTCAGTCATTCCAGTTTGAATGTCCCTCCTCCCAAGTACTGAATAGAAACCAATTTTAAAACTGGGTGACATCCCTGGCCTGGCACATTGAAGGGGGCCATGAATGCAAACGATGTACCCTTTTACACACTGAATCAGAGCATGATCCTCTCCTTTCGGAAACTGGACCGCATGGCAGTATTCCAACTTGATAATGACCACAAACACACCTCCAAGATGATCGCTGCTTTGCTAAAGAATATATACTTAATATACAGTTGAAATCAGAACTTTACATACAGTGGGTAGAGAAAGTTTTCAGACCCCTTTAAATTGTTCACTCTTTCTCTCATTGCAGCCATTTGGTAAGATTCAAAAAGTTCAATTTTTTTTGGGTCCTTATGTACACTCGTACCCCAACTAGGAAAAAAAAAACAGAAAAGTAATATTTTTGCAAAATTTTTGAAACAAGAAAAATTGAAATATCACATGGTCATAAAAATTCCAAAACCCCTTTTCTGGGGACACTCAAGTTAAAATCACATGCGTCCATTTCCCCTTTTGAACCCCCTTGGAAGGGGGCTTTCTCCTTATTTGGGGTCCAGCTGTGTTTTAAATTTCACTGATTGAATTGATTAAACAAAAAGGGACACACCTGTCTATATAAAACCTCACAGTGCATGTCAGAGCAAATGAGAAAACATTAGGGCAAAAAAAACCGCCCCAAGGACTCAGAGACAGAATTGTGGCAAGGCACAAACCCGGGCCAAAGGGTTTCAAAAAAATTCTGCCAACACTCAGTTCCCAAGATCACAGTGGCCCCCTGATCCTAAAATGGGAAAAAGTTTAGGACACCACAAAACCCTTTCCCAACTGGCTATCCCGCCAAACTAAACAATCAAAGGGGGAAAGCCTTATTGGGGGAGGTAAAGAAAACCCCCAAAATCACTGGGGGCTGACTCCAGAGATGCAGTAGGGAAAATGGAAAAGTACCAAAAAGTCCCAAATATCACTGCAGTCCTCCACCAGTTTGGTCCCTTTAAAGGCAGAGTGTGCTGCGGAACCTTTCCCATATGCAAAAAACATGAAAGCCCGCATACAGTTTGCAAAAAAACACATGAAGGACTCTCAGACTATGAGAAATAGGATTCTCTGGTCTGATGAGACGATGATTGAATTTTTGGTGTTAACTGTAAGCGGTGTGTGTGGAGAAAATCAGGCACTGCTCATCACCTGCCCAATGCAATCCCAACAGTGAAACATGTTGGTGGCAGCTGTCACGGATGCCCCTGCGACCCTCGTCCTGGGTCGCAGGCGCATCCGTCCCGCATGTCAGGGCTCATCCCCCTGCCAGTGCCGGCGTTCACTTACCCGGCCACGCTCCTGCTCTGTCCGTCTCTGTCCCACGGCGTGCGCGGCCCCGCTCCCTGGGGCGCACACGCGCCGGCAGTGTGAAATTTAAAGGGACAGTGCACCGGTAATTGTTCATTGCCGGGCACTGTTCCTATTTAAGTCCGGCCTCTTCCTGGCAGCCTTGCCGGATCTTTAGTGCTTATGCCTTTAGAGAAAGCGTTCCTGAAAGTCTTGTCTAGTCTTCCGTGTACCAAACCACCTGCTTACGTTTACCGACCACGAATCTCTGCCGCCTGCCCAGACCTTCCTGCCTGTCCCCGACAGATCCACTTCCGGCCCGCAGAAAAGAACGTGAAAGCCGACGCTCTCTCCCGTGCCTCCGACGGGGTGGGTGAAGAGACTACTCCGGAGCACATAATTCCACCAGAACATCTTATCTCGGCAGCTCCAGTTGACCTCCGGAAGATTCCCCCGGGGTAGACCTACGTAAGCCCTGCTCTCCGCAGACGTATTTTGAAATGGGGACATTGCTCCTTAGTGGCCGGTCATCCCGGCGCCCGAAAAAAATTCCTCCTGATATCCCGATTCTATTGGTGGCCAGAGCTCGTTAAGGACGTCAAGGACTTCGTTGAGTCTTGTAACTCCTGTGCCCGCAACAAGACTCCTCGTCACAAGCCGGCAGGCCTACTACATCCACTACCCATCCCTACTCAACCATGGACCCATATTGCAATGGACTTTGTAACCGATCTCCCTCCTTCGGCTGGCAACACCATTGTCTGGGTGATCACAGATCGGTTTTCCAAGATGTCGCATTTTGTCCCGCTGCCTGGCCTGCCGTCTGCTCCTCGCCTGGCAGAGCTATTCTTTCATCATGTTTTCGTCTGCATGGGCTCCCTCAGCAAATTGTTTCAGATCGAGGGGTCCAGTTTGTTTCCAAGTTTTGGCGGGCTCTGTGTTCCCAACTCCAGGTGAAGCTTGACTTCTCTTCCGCCTACCACCCTCAAACGAACGGCCAGGTGAAGAGGGTCAACCAGGTTTTGGGTGTTACCTACGCCACTTCATCTATGCACGCCAAGATGACTGGTCCAACTTGCTGCCGTGGGCGGAATTCTCTTATAACTCCCTAGATTCTGAGTCCGCGGGGGCCTCGCCCTTCTACATCGTAAACGGTCTGCATCCCCGCCCACCTCTCCCTCTGGCATCCCCATCCGAGGTTCCGGCAGCGGACGCATTGGTCCAGGACATGAAGACCATCTGGTCCCAGACCCGCCAGTCTCTGCTCCGTGCTTCCGAGCGCACGAAGACTCAAGCCGATAAAAGAAGAAGTCTTCCTCCTGTCTTCTCCCCGGGTGACAAGGTGTGGCTGTCGGCCAAATATGTCGGGCCCAAAATGCCTTTTTCCAAAAACTTGGGGCCCCCTTCCTGGGACCCTTTGAGGGGTTTTTAGCCATTAACCCGGTCCCCCTACAAACCCGGCCGGGTCCTACCATGCGAAATTTCCCAAATATTCCCCTGTCTCACTATTAGGCCTCTCCTCCCTGAATCGCTTCCTTGGGGGGACAGTTCCCCCCCCCCCCCCTTTATCTTTTGGGGGATGCCTCAATGTCTTTTGTTGTCAAAAAAATCCTAGGTTTGAGAAGGACTAGAGGGAAACGTTTCTTTCTTGTGGACTGGGGGGGATTTGGCCCCCGAAAAAGGTCCCTTTGGGGGCCGGAGGAGAACATCCCCGGCGGGAGCATCATCCTGAATTCCTCCACTCCCCAAAGAGGGGAGTCCAAAAGGGGGGGGTTTCTTTCCAAAAGATGCCCTTGCGTCCCAGTCCCCCGGGGCGCGGGGCGCATCCGTTGGGCCCCCCGCCGGGCGGGGCCCCGTCCCTTTACGTCGGGTCCGGGGGGTTTGGCAAACTCCCCCCCAGGCCAGGCGTTTAAATTTCCCGGCCCCCACCCCTCCGCTCTGTCCGGCCCCTGTCATGCGGTTTTTCGCCGCGACGTGCAGTGTGAAAAAATTTTAAAAGGGGCAGTGCAAACCGTAAATTGGTCAAAATTTCCCGGGCATTTTTCCTATTTAAGTCCGGCCCTTTCCTGGCAAACCTTGCTGGGTCTTTAGGGCTCATGGCCCTTTAAAAAAAGCGTTCCTGAAATCTTTTCTATCTACCCGTACCGAAAAAAACCCCCTGCTTATGTTTACCCGACCCCCGAATCTCCCAAACCCGCCCCGACCTTCCTGGGCCCGTCCCCCGACTACGACCTGCCTATGAAACTGTTTTCCTCGCCTACCCTTTGGGCCACCTAAGGCAAATCCCCCCCATGGAAGGACCCGGTAGATTCCCCCCCGCAGGGAAGTCCATCCCCCCTTTTTCGGCGGGGTCTGGGTGAATAAGGGGCCCCACTTTTGATTCCCCTCCCTGGGGTGGCTTTTTACCTTCCCCCTTTCGGTGTTTCCAGCAAGGAAACCACACCCGGGCCGTTACAAGGCCCGGATTCATGCTTAGGGGTGTTTTTCAAACGCAAAGGAAAAAGGAGGGAATGGTTGTTTTGAAGGAAAAAAAAGAATAGCCAAATAAAAAGGATAAACCTGGATGAAAACCTCTTCCAGAGTGCCTGGAACCCCAGGGGCCTGGGCCGAAGGTTCTTTTTCCCCCCAAAAAGACAATTTATCCCCAAGCCCAGCCCATAATTTAAAAAAGAAATTTGGGTTCAGAACAAAATCTGGACCATTATTATCGGCCCCAGCCCGGGCCCAAAACCCAAACCCTATTTAAAATTTCTGGGGAAAACCCTTTAAAATGGTGTCCCCAGGTTCACCATCCAACCTGACGGGGAAATGGAGGGGGATCTGCAAGGGGGGGAAAGGCAGAGGATCCCCAAAACCCGGGGAAAAAAACTTGTTAAAATCTTTCCCAAAGAAAACTCAGGCGGACTACCAAAAGGCTGCTTCTACTCAATACTGGCAAAGGGTCTAATATTTTAAGACCATGTTTTTTTCATTTTTTTTGTTTAAAATAAATTTTGCAAAAATATCACATTTCTGTTTTTTTTAAACTTTCAAGGGGGGTGCAAAAAGTATTTTTCTAGCAAAAAAAAAAAATTTACTTTTTGGATCTTAAAAAAAGGCTTAAAAAGAATCAAAGATAAAAAATGAAAAAGGTGTCTAAATATTTCCGTACCCCTTTTTAACAAATAAAGCCCAAAATTGCATGTTTTTCTCAATCTGATATGAAATCAAAAAACTTTACCTGTTTTATGTCAATTAAGATTACCAAAACATTTTATTGCCCAAATGTTAAAAATGAAAGAAAAAATTTTTAAGGTTTTTTTTATTAATTTTTGCAGTCAAAAGTTTACATACACAAGGTTTACTATTGCCTTTTCAAAAAATTTGGGACAGCCCATATGATGATTTTCTTGTCTTTGAGAAGCTTCTGATAGGTTTTTTGGCACCATCTGGAGTTATTTAGAGACACAACTGTGGATGTATTTTTTAGGGCTCACCATAACACCACGCTTTGTGTGTTACATCATGGGGAAAATCTAAAGATATAAGTCAAGAGATCTGGAAGAAATTTGACAAGTCTGGATCATCCTTGGGTGCAATTTCGGATACCTGAGGTGCATCGTTCATCTAGACATACATCTTATACGCATAGTACAAACTAGATGGGAAGTCCAGCCATCCATACCGGCCGATCAGGAAGGTGAAGCGTTTCTGTGTCTCAGAGATGACGTGCTTTGGTTTGACAAGTATATTTACTATTTTTGCCTTAGGCAAACTTAAACTCTATCAGTTCTCTATTGTTAAACACTAAATCGTAACTTTTATTATATCTAAACTCTTAACCTATATACACATATTTTAAAACCTGGGACATTACGGTTCCGGAGCGCGCAAGTAAGGAAGCCAGCGGCGGATGCTCATGCTTATATTACGCCGCCCGTAAGGGGGCGTACCCGCACCTAACTTTGCTCTCAAAAACTGCACTTTTCAGTGCCTCTATTCCCGTGCAAATCTCCGGTGTAAGGAGCGGGTAGGGATCTTTGTATCAGCGGGGGAGCCAGTGTGCGGACTCAGCATCTAGAGCCTGCAAAGCAGCGCGTCCAAGATGGCGCCCGAGCCACCGCGCGGGAGCAGAAGTAACCGTGCAGCCGGCACAGGGGCAGCTCCAGAGGAGGACCCGTTACCTGAGTGAGACCTAAGACAAGATGATCAGGTCAGAGAGCTCCAACTCCCCCAGAGGGAACCCCAGAGATCAAAGGTGGCAGCACAGCATACTGGGGCAGTCACAGAGGCCCTACCCTTATACGCTGAGATGGAGAGCTAGAGGAGTTGATCCATGGCCTAGGGGTCTCATTGCAAGTCCATGAGCGGGGTGGCATGTAGCAAAGTCCTTGGCCCAGATATCATGGCATCCACTAGAGGCCACCCATCTCAGTTCGGTCACTGCTGCAGTGACGGGCCGCAGTATCAGCATACATAAGGACATATCACTACACACTTCCCAGATTGGGACTGGGGGAACGGGTGAATACGGCAACTAAGATAAAAAATATTTTTTAAACAAGGTGGGAAGACGGAATGTTGGGGGCCAGAGAGCACCTGGAGAGACTAGCCACCAGAAAGACAGAATTTCTCACAGAATAAGGTCGACGGACCTGGAAAACAGGTCCCACAGAAATAATTAAGGATCATTGGGTCAGTGAAAATATACCCTTGCCCAAAAAACCTGCATAAAATATGTGCAGTTGAGATCACCAAAGCTAATGGAGCTGTCATTCACCTTCATAGAAAAACTACAGAGGAGCGCACAGAATTGGACCGTGTTAAGAACTCCAAATGCTGTGGGGACGCTACTAGCAAACCAGGGCCGTTATTGTCAATACTTGGACTATTCCGAGAAATCTTAAAATCCGTCAAGCATAGGTCACTCAATACTCCCCCTGATTACAATTGGAGATAAACTCTTACTCTTTGCACTACTACTCCTTAGAGGTTCTCAGGAAAAAGAAAGCAGTTTTCCAATATCTGCACAGATCTTGGTTTATAAGCAAATACACTTTAACCTACAGTTTCCTGCCACTATGAGGATTTCACCCAGACACGGTCCCTCCTGTGATATGCAATACCCCGGAGGAGGATGAAGAAGTTTTTGGGAGGCTTGTCGCCCAAAGAAAATAATCTTGGACCACTCAGAGAGGGATTTCAGTACCCCAGGGAAAGGAAGATCAAACGCAATGCCAGCAAGGTCCAGGGCGAGCCAGGACAGCGAATAACAACCAGTGGCACACTTCGAAGCCAATTCAGAACCCCGAGAAATCGTTGTATACACTTCTTATATTTTTGTTGTTGTTTTTCTCAGTGATGCTGATACGGGAAGGTTCACCAAGGGGCAATCACTTTAGGCGGGGAGGATGGGAGGCTATAAGGGGAGGGCCAGGAGCAGTTTGCAGCAGTTCAGGCCTACGATATCTTCTGTAGATTTGGTCTAGCTATCGGGATACGGCTAATGGAGAAGGGGCAATATAAATCACTTGATATGGGGGGGGGGGAGGGGGGGGGGGGTTAGGGCGGAGACGAGAGGGGGGTAAGGCCACAGCAAGCTGGGTGAGAAAGGGCTGTGGTTTGAAGATTCGCCTCAAGTCAGATTGCGTGAAAAGAGTCGTCATCAAGTAAAAGGAGGTAATTCTGTTAGGTTTCGTGGGAGGTTATTTAGTTGGGTAATTGGGTTTATTTCTGTTTTGAAAGGGGGGGCAGGTTGGTGCACTGGTCATTTAGTATCTAGGACCGGAGTGGGTAGTTAGGCCCTTCAACTTGAGGATAGTTTCCTGGGAACGTCAAGGGGCTTCGTTCCACACAAAAACGAACGATGATTTTACGCCATCTCAAGAAGCAAAAACCGAAAATTGACATGCATCGCAAGAAACACATCCTAGAGGAAAAAGATTTTGCCGTTTATGAGAAGATGTGGGTAGGAGAGGTAAGAGGCTCTAGGGCACAGTGAAAGGGTAAAGCAGGTGTTCTAATGCTTTTCAAAAAAAAGCCCCCTACAAAACTTATTCGGGAAATTGACAGGGAAGCAGAAGTATGGGGTAAAGATCGAGCCCCGGCAGGTATAAAAACCCCTTTCAATATTATGCCCCTAATATGGGGATAAAGGGTTTTCCGTAAAAATAGACACACGATCTCGGAAGTGGTGGACAAACAATTGTGGGGGGGCGACTTCAACGTGTGAGGGACGAGAGGGAGGACAGGGAAAAGCGAACGGGGTCCCAAAAGGCAAAAAGGGAAGGCTGCAAAAGTTGATTAGGGGTTAGGAGATTCCGGGGCCTGGGGGACATTGGGGGTTTGATGAACCCAAAGGGAAAAAGGCAGATACACATTTCCCCCATGCCCATCTATCTTGGTCCGTTTGGACATTTTTTTGGCAAACCCGGCAACCCAGGGTAAGTTAAACCCCATAAAATAGGAGTTTTAGTGTTTCCCATACCCCCCAGGATACTGTCAGGAGGAATCCCCATTAAGGGTTCAGACATTCTAGGCCTTTTCCCAGGCTCTGCGGGGTTCATTTTCGAGAGCTCCGAGAAGATGGGGGGAGGGTTTGCAAACAAACAACGGCAGTCATTCCAAACCCCTGGGCTTTTCGGGGATACAAAAAAGCAGTAATGGGGGAAGAAATGGCTTATACGGCGGCAAAAAAACAGAGAAATGAAGCCCAAAATTTGAAAGGTACCCATGGCACAAAGCGCTCATGTCGGGGGGCCCGGCACCGCTCCCCCGGGGCCCCCTTTGCCTGCAGGGTCCGGGCCCGGGGGGGTTTGCCCGGGGCTGCCCGCGCCCATCCCCCCTGCTGCCCGGGCTCTCGGGCCGGGGTGCCACGGCTCCCCGCCCCTCTCCCTGTCCCCGGGGGGCGCGGCACTTCCCACCCACACTCCGGTGAAGCTCCCCCTGTCTGTTCCGGCCGCCGCGCGCGTGCCGTGTCCCTAGGCGCGCGCGACGGTGGTCTGGATTAAAAAGGGCCCCAAGCCCCCCGAAAATTTGGTTTATTCGGGCGCTGGCCCCTATTTAAAGGACACGCCCCCAACACACCGCCATTTTATTGGTGTGCGCCCAGTTATTTTGAGGTTTGAGAGTTTTTGACGCCCGTTCCAGTTTTTTGCTTTTTCCCTGACCTTGCCTGTTTGCCGGCCCGACCGTCTGCCTGCTTGACCACGAACCTCTGCCCCCCTGCCCTGACATTCTGCCTGTCCCGACTAGCCTTCGGATTACATTCTGTACCCCCCCTTTCCCCGGCCGCCATCGCTAGCAAGTCACGTCGGGGTCGCCTGGGCCTACGACGCAGCAAGCCCACCCGCTTTGCGGCGGGCTCGGGGGAAAACCGGGGGCTATTAAAAACTCCGTTCCTTGACGTGGTTACCCCAATGTAGGGGTTTGGTCCAGCGAATCCACCATACCCGGACAGTACGAACTGGCATGGTTCCCCCAGGGTCCCCTTGCCTGAACTCCGGGACTTGCGACGGCTGTCGCCCACAGAGTCAGCGTGTCGACCACCTCGGGGCCTGATGCAGAATCTTGCAGTCCTTTTCCCCGCATCGGCGACTGCACCGTCTGCCACACCCTGTTTCCCCGCAATTTCCCCCGGGACCTTCTCGCTTTTCCCCCGCCCCCTCTCTATGAGGGAGACCCGAAAAAAGTGCAGAGGCTTCCTCACTCATGCTCCCCCCACTTAAAAGATGTCGGACATAAATTCCCCTGGGGCGGGCTAAAGTGGCCTTCTTTATTAGCCTCCTAACGGCCCGAAGTTGGTGGGCCCCCCCCTAGGATCGGGAGATCTGCTCACGGCTAATTGCAAGGCTTCCTCCGGGATTCCGACTGTCTTCGAGGAACCTGGCCCCGTCCCCTCGTCCGGGTGCTGCTTTGTTTCGCTCTGCAGGGTATTCTACGGTGGGCAGTACTCTGTCCCGTTCCGTACGCTGCTTCAAACTGAGGGAACAACGGGGCTTGGGGTGGCGATTTCTGGCAAGCCTCTCGGACGCGTTAAAGATGAGCCGCGGCTGGACTGCCATCCCTCGGGGACAAAATTTGATTCGGCTGGCCAACCGGATCGACATTCGTTGGCGGAGAGCAACAAGAGCTCCGTCTCAACGCGAGTCATCCGACCCCCCGGGCCACTTCTTTGGGGGCGTCGGTGCCCCGGGGGAAACCTCTCCACCTGGGGCTCGCAGGGAGGCACCAAGGTGTCAGTGCGGCCTTCCCCCATCTGACCATTCCGGTAGTTGTGGAATTCCCCCTGACAGTACCTTTGGCCCCGCTTTGGTCGGTTTTCCGCTGGTAACTTTTATTCCCTGCATGGTGTCTAAGTTGGGTTTCCAGTGACCCCCTGCAGAAACCATGTTTGGCTCCTCTGTCGGGGGAATCCCTCAAGGTCCCATTGGGTTCGCACTGCGCCCCCCCCTGCGATTGGGCGCAAAAACCCAAAAAAAGGGGGAAATCCTCGGCTGCCTCGTTCCTCTTCTGAGATCCTTCGGGGCCCTTTCCCCTGGTTGAAAGAGTGCTCGCCCCCTAGCCGGGAACACAGGGATCTCTTTGGGGGCCCCCGGCATGTCCCTCACGTGCCTGGTGGCCTCCCCCGCCTGCGGTTCCCTTTGCAAACCTTTCAAAGTCTCTGCCAGGTCTGCCTGCCTTCCGGACTTGCTGATTTTTCCCCGAAGAAAAGCCAAAACTTCCCCCCCAGCCGGCCCCCTTGACTGCCCTATCGTCTGCAACCCGGACTACCCTCCCCGAGGAGAGTTTACCCTCTTTCGGTCCCGGAGCAAGGGCGATGCGGGGGTATATTTCAAGAGAATCTCCGCAAGGTCTTTATACCAAGTCTCCCCCCCAGCGGGAGCCGGTTTTTCTTTGTCGAAAAAAAAAGATGGTCCCCCAGGGCCCTGTATCATTTTGGGGTTAAAAAAGAAAAAACCTTTAAAGAATCGATTCCCCTGCCTTTAAATTTCAGAGCTTTTGCCCGCCCTACGTGGCGCAAAAATTTTCTTAAATTGGACCTTCGGGTGTTACAATCGATTCGTTTGGGGAAGGCGACGAAGGGAAAAAACAGCCTTTAAACCCCGTGTGGCCATTCGAATTTTGGGTCATGCCCTTTGGCCTTTGCAACGTTTTCCGGCCTTTTTCAAAAACTTTGAAACGAGATTTTTCCGCGATTCCTCTTGTCTGTGTCATCGTTTACTTGGATGCATTCCTGATCTTCTCTCCTAACCCGAAGGGTTTCCCCGCCATCACGCCCGTGTGGCCAAAGTCTCCAAAACCTCGTTGTATCCCAAATTAGAGAAATGCCTTTTGAGCGCACTTCGTTGCCCTTCCTGGGGACTGTCTCGGATAAAGGGGATCCAGTGGACCTTCTAAACTGCCTGAGTTCTAAGTGGCCTCGACCAGTGGGTCTTCGGGCTATAAAAGTTTTCTGGCTTTGCGAATTTATACAGACTTTCAATCTCGCACTTCCCCCACGCTGTGGCCCCGTGGGGGCCCTGACGAAAAAAAACCCCAAAAACCCCCAAATCCTGGCCCCCCCGGCTTAAGAAGCCTTTGGATCTCAAGTCCGCTTTGCTTCGCCCCTGTGCACTCCCCCGGACCCACTGCCCGTTTTTTGAGGGGGCCCTTTTCTGTGGTGCCGGAGTGTCCTCTTGCAAAAGTCTGCCTCCGGAAAACGCGTACTTGCGGTTTCTTCCAAGAACCTTCACGCCACCGAGCGAAATTATTCTTTTGGGAGTGTGAATTTTGGCATTAAATTGCCCTAAAAATTTGGGGGGCACTTGTTGGGGGGGGCTCCCCAAACCCCCTTCAAAATCTTCACAGTAAAAAAACCTCCTCTTCTTCAATCTGTCAAGTCAAATCCTCGTCAAGCCAGGGGGGTCCCTCTTCCCCCCGCTTTGTTCTTCTTCACTTTCGGCCAGCTGGAAAGAACGTCAGGGCGGATGCCCTTTCTCGATCCTCTGCACTGTGGGCCAGAAGCACCTTTTTAGCATATAATTCTCCAAACGGTCCTCACGGCAGCCCCCCTGGAGCTTAAAAACCCCTCCGGGAAAGACCATTCCGTCCGGGATGCGGCCCCGTATTCTAAAGTGGGGACCTCTTCCGTACTGCTGGCCCCTCCCGGGGGTGCATAAGTCTCTGCGGTTTAAACTCTGCTATTATGGTGGCCCACCCCGGCTCTGATGTTAGAGATTATGTCCGGCCCCACCTCCTGTGCTTAACAAGGCCCGCGGGTCTAAATACTACCCCTCCCTTGCCCGAAAGTCCTTGGTCCTATCGCCATGGATTCATTCCACCCCCCGGCCCTGCCCCTTTGGGTAATACAGTCATTTGGGGGTGAGTATTCTCTAAAAAAAGGCCCATTTTGTCCCTCTGCCGGGTTACCTCCGCCCTTTATTGGGCCCAACACTTTTTCCAGCACGGTTTCCCTCACTGGGCTCCCGTTACTATCGTTTTTGATAGGGGGGTCCAGTTTTTGTCTAAAAACGGGGGGCTTGTGTACTCAATTAGGGTTCAGCTGGATTCTCGTCGGGCCCATCACCCCCAAACCAATGGGCAGGTAGAGAGGGTCAACCAAAATGGTGGGGACCTACTACGACATTTTGTTCCCCCCCCAGGAAAAACTGGTCGGACCTCCCCCCTGGGCGGAAAATTTTCAAACAATCTTGGACTCTGAATCCACAGGAGCCTTCCCTTTTTGTTGCCTTGGGCTACATCCCCGCCCGCCTCTCCCTCTGCTCTTGTGTGACGTTCCCCGCTTTTGGATGCCCCAAATACGGGACTCAACTCTCTGGGGGGTCACACGCGGCCCCTTTATGGGCCTCCTCTCGTATCAAAGCCCAGGCCCACAGGTACCGGAGACCCGGGGCCTATTTAAGCCGGGTGACAGGGTTGGGTATCTGCCCAAATACATTTGCTTCAAAGTGCCCCGCTACAAGCGGGTCAAGTATTTGGGCCCTTTTGTGGTTTTCCAGTTAAAAACGGTGTCCTAAGCTCCCCTTTCCCCCCACTTGCGTATCCCGAAACCCCTTTCCCTGTTCCCCTCCTCAAATGTGGTGCAAACGCTTCTTTCCCTAGATCTGTCTCGCTTTCTCCTGTGGGGCCCATTTGATAAATCTTTTTAGGGCAAGGAGGCCCCCGGGGGAGAAACGTGGGGGGGGAAGGGTTCTTCCTTATCGAATGGAAGGAGTTTGGTCCCCCTTGGTCGTTCGGGGGGAAAAGAGGCCAACCGCCCCCGACCTCCTGCTAGGTTTCCAAAAAAAAAAAGGGGGGAGACCTAAGGGGGGGGGGGGGGTAAGTCCCTGGGGGCCGCGGGCACCGCTGCCCCCGGTCTCCCCCTGCTGCGGGTCTGGGGCGGGGGCCCCCGGGCTGCCCGCCCCATCTCCCCGCCCCGGGCTCTCGGCGCGGGGGGCCAGGTGCCCCGGGCCCCTTCCCTGCTGCCCGGGCACGGGATTACCAGCCCCCGCTCCGGTGAAAAACCTGCCCCCCTTTTCCGGCCGGGCCCCTGGTGCCCGTGTCCCTAGGTGCGCGCGTGCGGCTGGTTGGGGTTTAAAGGGCCCACCCCAGAATTGGTTATTGCTGGGCGCTGGTCCTATTTTGGCCGCCCCCAAAAAACCACCATCCCCGTTGTTGGTGTCTCCGTTAGTTTTGAGAGTATTGAAAGTCTTTTTTATCACCCCCTTACCAGTCCCCTTTGCTTTGTTTCCCCCTTGCCCTTTTTCCGCCCGCCCTGACCGCTGCCTGTCTCTGACCACGAACCTTGCCACCTGCCCTACCCTTTTGCCTGCCCCGCACGCCTTCGGATTCGTTCTGTACCACGCACTACCCCGGCGCCTCGCTAGCAAGTCAGTCAGGGGGGTAACGACGGTACCTCAGCCGCAGTAAATCCACCCCCTTTGGGGGGCTCTGGGAAAACCGGGGGCCTTAGACTCCTTCCTTTACTGGCTTACACCAAAAGCTGCGGTGTCCAGGAAAACCACCTACCCCCTGACACTCATAACTAAAAATTTCCTAGGCACCCCTTTAATGACAATAAAAGGGAAGGACAGGGCTGGGAGCCTTTTAGCACCAAAAAAAATTATTGGATTTTTTATGGAGTCATTTGAAATCTCGCTGTTTAAGTGGGGGAACAAGCGGGGAAAATTTTTGGCAACCCAGTGAGGAATAGGGGAAACCAATCGGGTTTTTTGTTTTTAAAGAAGGTCGGGGAAATTCAAAGGGGGCCCCCAAAAAATCAATAAAATTTGGGGGAATATTACAAAAATTTAATTTTTAAAAACCATATGTGTATCAAAGGGGAAATCTTTTCTGGGGACCCCTCGGGTTAATAATCTTTCCCCAGGGAAAAAACCGGGGGGGGTTAAAAGCGGAAATTAGTAGTGAAGAAATAGAGTTGGGCCTTAAATATATCCAAACCCCCAAAAGGCCCAGGGCGGGGGTTATTTGGCGATTTTTATAAGATCCTATCCCAAAGACTTCCCCAACCTTTTTCAGGTTTAAAACGAGATAATAAGTGAAAGAAGGATGTTCCTTCGGGGGAAAATGCCCAAATTTAAAATGTTATAAAAAAAAGGCAAAACCCCTTTAATGCAGCTTCCTATCCCAATCTCCCGATCAACCGGGATATCAAAATCATCTCAAAGGTCAGGGGCGTCGCTAGGCATTATCTTGGGGCAGAAGCCGGATGTAAAGCTTCTCCCCCAAAAAGATTACTCTCCTCCTCTTCTGCTCGTGCAGTGAGAAGCTCCCCCCCACCAGAGCCTCAACTCAGTGAGAGCAGCCCCTCCTCCTCTTCGTGCCCCCTTCCCCCCTCCCCCGGAGCTACAGCACCTCGGGGAAAAGGTTTCCCCTGCGGCTCCTACGAAACGTGGGCCCCTTCACAATGGAAACCAGAACGGCTTCGGGTTTTCCTCAAATTTTTCCAGAGCTCCCCTAAACACCCCCAGGAGCTTCTAGGACCCCAGTGCCCCTGCATAAGGTATTCCTGAGGCAGGATGGAGGGTGTGCCCCCCCCTCTATTGTCTATATCATATCTGGCCCGTGTCACAAAAGGGGTCAGATTTTTTTTTAAACATCACATGGGGGACAATAATCAAAAATGAAAACAACGGGTAAATATGGACATGTTTTATACGTCCCCGGGTTATATTACAGTATTTTTTTATATACACACTAAAAACCACTATATTTATTATATATACAACACACACACATGTATTTCACACAGGGACAGATATATCAAATGTAACCCCAGAAAGTAATTATACATGTATATTCTGTCCCGTGTGAAGCACAGTGTTATATATATATTATTATATATATTAATTATATATATATTATTGGTGTGTGGTGTATATAAATAAATACTGTAATATACCACAGGAACAGTATATAACATGTCCAATATTTATTGTGTTTGCATTTTTTAATTTACTGTCCCGTGCGTAACGCTGAGTATGGTTTCATCTCAGTGATTTTAAGTCGGAGTTTTAAAAGGGGTCAAGCAAGAAAAAAAGGAAAAAACAAAACAAAAAAAACCCACTAAAAAACCTTTTCTCCAAAAAACAAAGTTGTAATAAAAAATTGTAAAAAAAAGTACACATTTTTTGGCATCACTGTGTGCATATCAACCCCTGTGCATAAAACTGTATTTTACCCCCCCCATGAAACTGCTACAAAAATAAAAAAAAAAAAAACATTTTTTTTTCATCCCCATGTGCAAAAAAATTGGAATAAAAAAGAAACCCAAAAAAATCCCCATGGCCTCAGAACAGCACCAATGAAAAACGTTATGGCATTAGAAAAAAAAAAAGGAAAAAAGCTGTGTTTTTAGGAGTTAAATACACCACAATACCGGTTTTTTTCAGACTATAAGGGGGCACTTTTGTGCCCCAAATTTTGAGAAGAAAATGAGGGGCAACCAATTTTGAATTCAGCGGGAGGTGGGAGGGGACAATGCTGTGGGCCGTGGTGGGAGGATGGGGTATGTTGCCCGAGAGCCCCCACCTGTAAGGGAGTAAGAGAGAGTCTCTGCTGCGAAGCTGCGGGGGGGTTTAATTCACCCTTTCATGCTATGGATGTCCCTGAACATCAAATGGCATAAAGGATGTATAAAGGGGGTCACGCGCTAAGCCCCTCTAGCATGGCAGACAGGACGTTCCTTACACTCGCTGCTAACAAAAGGCCTGTGCCCCGAATGTTTTAGGACCCTAGCAACGCCCCTGCAAAGGTCATAGCAACCAGGCTAGCGAATGTCATGCCAAAGTTGATAGACCCACATCAAATGGGGTTTATAAAAGGTAGATCAGGGGTTAAGAACATTAGAACCGTGTTGATAGTCCAGGTCATATAGACAAGAGAACTCGGGGGGGGGGGACTACTGCGGGAATGAGTATAGACGTGGAGAAAGCCTTTGATAAGTCCATGGAATTTGGGTAAAAATGGTACGGATAAATGGGATTCAAGGGGGACTTTGGGATTACTTGGCAGCGATGTATAATACTCAACAAGCCGTTCTACGCCCGGGCCCTTTTTCTTTCCCCCTTCAACTTGCAGAAAGGGGCTAGACAGGGGTTTCCTTTGTCACCTATGCTCTTTACATTGCCTCGAGCCATTAGACTACATTTGATGAGTCCGAGATCTTTTTAAAGGGATTTTTAGTAGGTCTAAGGGGAAGTGAGGGTCGTGTGTTTTGCAGATGAATTTTTGCTATTCATGAAAGACCCAATGGCCAAATTTAAAGGATATTTGGAGGGTTTTTCGAAATTTGGAGGAAAATTTTTAGGCTTTAAAAATTAACAGAGTAAAATGTCGCTTTGCCGTTTGGAACCAATAATACATTCCCCCTTTCCCCAGTGAGGTTGGGGGCATTCCTATCTGACATATTTAGGGACAAAATCGGGAACCGAGAGGTCCCCAGTTTTTCACTTGAATTATTCCGTTGTTTCCCAAAAATTTTGGGAGAATTTTGGGAAGTGGGAGACCCCTTTCCCTTTTTATTAAGGCGGGATCCAGTTAATCAAAATGATAAGCTTTTCTAGACTGCTGTATCCCCCTGAAAAATATAAAACTTGCTCAAAAAATGCAGATTAAACAAAAAGCATTTTGCCTTTATTGCGATTTTTTGAAGGGCAAAAAGTCCCGCTTAGCTTTGGGGAAATTAGCCCTGCATAGGCCCGGAGGGGGAAGTTAAAAAACGTTTGCCTGTACAACTTAGTGCTATTGGAGACATGTGAGGGGGCGGCTCTCGGGGTCGGATGGGTTCTCCAATCAGAACTGGAATACAGCCATCTCCCTTTTTGCAGCTTGGGGGCATTTTTTAAAACCTACCTCTAGTTTTCACCAAGAAACACTAAGAGTAGTATCATCTTAAAAGCAATTGGCCACTTGGCGACATAGAGGAGGGTATTTAGAGACCGATGTATATATCCCCCAAAAAGTCCCTCTGGGGGGGCCTCCTTCATTCACTCCGGGGAAAGGGGGAAAAAAATTCTTCTGGGTTGGAAAAGGGGGGGAATTGGTACGGGGGACTTATGTCACAATTCCACGGGCTCTCCCCTCAAATGGGGGAAGGAGGTAGAAGGACAAATTTGCTTTGGGTCCTAATCAATATTTTAATATCGCAAAGTCACAACTTTTTTAGATCCAAACCCCCAAAATTTACACTATGGGGAGAGAAGAGTTTTGCAAGCTTTCCAAAAATAATGAATTAGAGGAATGCATCTAGACATACTCAGTTTTTATAACTAAGGACAGCGAGAAGTGGTTAAACCGGTCTTTGGGGATTGGGAAACAAAACTTAGGGTAATGAGCTCTCACTAAAATTCTAAAGGGGGGAAACAAAAATGTACGAAAAGCGATAGTCAATGAGCAGTGGAGAGAGATACTATTCCACCTGATACACAAAGCCATATATGCATTTAACATTCCACAAAACCCTAACAGAAATAATCAACTAATTTCATGCCCGAAATGTGACCTGGAGAAAGGGTGATCTGTTTCACTGCATGTGGCAATGTCCGGAAAATTTAAAAGATTCTGGCAGCAAGTCAAAATATATATTGCAGATACATGGAATTGTCAGATCCTGTTTGAACCACAGGGAATGCTATTCCACTATGTTACAAAAGAGTCTACAGTGGAGGGTTCAGAGAGGACATTGGTGGATGACAAGGGTATTCATGTCACTTTACTAGCGGCAAAAAAATGTATACTGAGACACTGGATCGAAAAGTCTAGCCCATCTGTTTCAGAAATATCTGATTGCTTACGCCACGTCCTATACCTGGAGAAAATTCAGACGATGAATAACAAGGAACGCGGAGGCAGGGAGGTTTTTAAAAAAGTGGAGATCTTTCATTTCTAAGCAGTATAACCCAGAAGAAATCAAATCATTGATCGAACCATTTAAGTACACGGAATACTATCTCATAGAACAGTTAAAAGGCACGTTAGGAAACCTAGATATTGGAGTCCAATGAGGGGGGGAAACAGTGCACACCGGGTGGATATCCTCAGGGGAGAGGCGGGGGGGGGGGTTAGTTCACGGTGATCTTGTTTCCTTATTTTCTTTGGGTCTTTGACCATGTTAGGGCGGGGAGAAAATTGGAAAAAGGTTAGGAGACATCGAAATTTGCTAGTGGCTGGGCCTATTGGAGGGAAAGTCGACACCCTCAAGATGGGTAATGAGTCGCTGGCAGCCTTCTATAAACCGGTTATATGTCAATGCTTGATTCTATGTGATTGTCATATATCTGTATATCTTGTCTTCTGAAATAAAAATGTTGTTAAAAAAAAAAAACCTGATCTCTAACCTCATCATTTAACCCTTTTTGCTTCTGAGAGAGGGAATAACTCCCTTTCTATTATCAAGTCTGGTGGAACCCCACCTACTAACAGGGGAGCCTTATATCTATAGCAAAGTACTAGCTTCAGTAAGGGATCCCAAGCCAACTACTTGGGCAGTCGTCCCTAATCTCATAGACACAGAACAAATAAGGCCCCCTTGTGACACCGTCGGCAGCAGGTGACACTTGTAGACAGAGGTGAGAGATCACAATTTAAAACGTCATATCTGACCTCGCCGACATGTTTCGCCAGCTAACCTGGCTTTATGAAGGCTTAGAGGTCCGATCACATGTGGTTTGAGCTCACTTCCTTTTATATCATGTTAGGTAAACACCCCGTTCAGGTGCTGACCACTTAGCCTTCAGAGAATCCACATAAAACCCACTCCCCTTCCGCGCGCACCACTCATAGCATGTCTGCTAAAGCTGCCACCATCCTCTCATGAGCCAACAACCTTCAGTCAAATTCGCCAACTCCATAACGGGCTTGCGCCCCATCTTACCGTACTCCCCCGTGCCAATGCACTGCACCAAACAAACACCTCAGCCCTGACTGTGATGGGCTTCCGTCTCACTTCTCTCATATTATTGCAACTCCCTTTGGCTTCACCAAGAATGAATTAAGCAGACTAGGTGCACATTACACAGCACACTGCCATCTTTATAAATTCCCATAAGCCCATTCTCTTCAATATCATATGCATATTCATTGGGAATATAAACTCCACTGTACAAAAACCCACTGTCATATTATCTTCCCATAAAGCACTCTCCCTATATATGTAATATGCATATTCATTCCAAATAGAGCTGCAGGCCCCATTAAATCAATGTTCCACTGCATTGTATAGTATTATCTCTAGACTATATTCCTAAACCACTTCTCTTTTACATGTAATATTCCCATATTCATTTTAATAATATTTGTAGGCTCTATGGCTACCCTCTCTCCCTCCCACCGTTTGACCTCACAAGTTCCCCATTGAAGATTCTCTCCAAACGCTCACAGCTAGCCATTCAATCCACCACGTCCCCAATTTTGGGAGCATGCAAGAACTCCAGTATCTTCAAATGCCAATTGCATCTAGTTGCATCCGGCTTCGCACTAGATCAGCGCCGCACGCAGAAACAATAAATCTCTACATACATGAGTTCATACATGAATAGTCCCTTCCCAAAAGCAATATACATGCATCCCTAATTTTGTTAATAGAAAACCGTGGCCTCACGTGATGAATAACTGTCATCATTACAGGACCCGGGGACATGAGGAAAAAACTTAGAGGCAAAAGGGGGAGGAGGAGGGGAGGGGGGAAGGGGCGCGAGGGAGATGGAAGGGAGGGGGAAAGAAAAAAAAAAACACATATATGAACTCTGATGCTTCCATAGTCATATATTCAACTGTGCTATATCCACTTGACCGTACTTAATCACATATATCATGTTTCTTCAAAAATTAGTATCTCTGGAATCAGCCAGATCAAATTCATGCCGAAAATGAAAAGCCTTCATTTAGGCCTTTAGGTTTCAAAGTATTTGAGTCTGTGTATCCATCTTGCCTCTTCCTGCAACAAAACTACATCCAAATCGCCCTTTCTTTCCCCTAGCTTTTTCACACATAAGCCCCAAAATTTTAGCACCACTATTTCGCCCTTATGTACTTCCGAAATGTGTCTTGCTAGGGGAGTGGCACCTCTAGTTTTTAATAGTACTCAGATGTTTTCGAGATCCGACGATTGAAACTCCTGTATGGTTTTTCCCACATAGATCTTGGGGCAGGTACACATAGCCCCAATAAATCACCCCTCTGGTTTTAAAAATTGATGAATTGTCTTATCTCAAATCTTTCTCTTATCAATGGGATTAAAAAAATCTTTAGTTTTCCATATGAATGGACAAATGAACAGTTGCCCACAGGGATATGAAACCTACCACCGAGACTGCAACCCTTTTTTTTTTGCCATCTCCCTCAAAATGACTATGTACAAATTTATCCCTAAGATTTCTTCCTCTTCTATAAGTGACACTAGGGTATTTAGAAATCACCTCAGAGAATACTGGATCTGCCTTCAGAATGTGCCAACGTCTTCTAAGTATAGCTCTCATTTCATTAGCTCTATCATTAAAGGTACCTATACAACGAATTAAATCAGTTTTTTCTTTCTTCTTTTTACTGAATAATAGATGTCCTCTGTCACTGGTCAACGCCCTATTAAACGCTGTAAGGGTTGGGTAGTGGATCCGCCGGACCACCGCAAGCGATGGTAGTTAAGCCACGCCAGGGAACGGAATCTAAGTAGCCCCCGGTTTTTACCAGGCCCCCGCAAAGGGGGTGGACTTGGGGGGCTTGAGGCTCCCCGGCGCCCCCCCTGAGTGACTTCTTGCGGTGGCAGCGAGGTCCCAGCGGGGTGCGAATGTAGTCCGAAGAATCGTAGTCGTGGGCAGGCAGCAGGTCAGGACGGGCGGCAAAGGTTCGTGGTCGTGGAAGGCAGGAAGGTCAGGGCAGCGGCAGAGGTTCGGAGTCAAAAACGTGCAAGAGGTCGGGTACACGAAACCCGAAAAATACACTTGGGAAGCTTTAGCTAAGCCCGGGGCAACATTAGATCCAGCAAGGAGTGTTGTGGGACCGTACCTTAAGTAGGAGAAGCGCCGGGCAATTAAAACCAATTAACGGGGCGCTGGCCCTTTAAATCCACGAAAACGAGCGCGCCCGGCGCCTTAGGGCCACGGCCCCCGCGCCCCGGCCGGGGCAGAGGACCGGAGGCACGGAGCGGGGTTTTAGGTGAGTCCTGGGCGCAAAGCAGCCCCCGGTGTCCCCCGGCCGCGGCGGCCCCGCCCCCGGGGGACACCCGGACGGGGGGTCCGGGTGCCCCGGGGGCCCCGGGGCCGGGGGCGGGAGGGGGCCGTGACGTACCCCCCCCCCCCCCCTTAGGCTCCCCCTTTTTTGGGCTAAAGGGAATTTACGGAAAAGGGTTTTCTGGATTGGGATTTTGGATTGGTTCCCCAGGACTCTCTTGGGGGGCCCGAACCCCCCCCAATCGACAAGAAATAATCGTTCCCCTGACGATCTTTCATGTCCAATGTCCTTCACTTCAAAGACATCTGGGTTCTGCTGGGAGTTTGAGCAGCCCCCCGGGGAAAACCGGTTCAGACCAGAGGCTTCAGGAGGGGAAACAAAAAAGGGGTTAGGGACCGGGAGATGGAGGCAGCGAGTTTATGGGAAACACCGGGGTCAGTTGTGCAGAATTCTGAAGGGTCCCAGAAAACGCGGACCCCAATTTGTAACGGGGGAATCTTAGGCGAGGTACCTAGCGAGAGCCACACCCTATCCCTGGGAGGAAACCCGTAGGGGAAGTCTCCTCTTCTTGCCCCAGCCTGGGTCTTCATACGGGCAGAACCTGGGTAGGGTTACGGGTCTCTCGCCAAAGGGGCTTTATATCCTGAACCTGATTGTCCCGGGGGGGACCCCGGAGGAGGAGGGAGGGGAAGGGGGGGGCGTGGGTGACGGGATAGACCCACAGGGAAGGAGAACGGCCCCGTAGAGTCGGAGCCCGATGATTATAAGAGAAATCTGCCCGGTAGCAATCGGACCGTTGTCCTGTCGCCGGACACGAAGTGCGAGATACTCTCCAAGATTTGGTTTACCCTCTCCCCCTGTCCCTTCGTCTGGGGATGTATGCGGAAAAAAAAATCCAGCTTGACTGCAACCGGGAAAAACAGAGACGCCAGAATTTGGAGCAAACTGGCCCCCCTCGGTCGGAACTTTTGGTAAGGTAAGCCATGTAGAGAAAATGTGATGGTAGAGTATTGCCAATTGGGGAGCAGAAGGAAGAACGAGCGGACAAAAGGGAAAAATCTTAGAAAAACGGGCAGGACAACCCGATGACCGAGTTTCCCGACGAAGGAGGAGGTCCTGATAAAACCTGCCCAGTGTGACCAGGAGATTTGGAAAATGGGAGGGCTAAGAGACCCGGGGGCCCATGGCGGGAACCTTGTTTTGGGGACATGTGGTGCAGGAAAGAACAAAGTCCTTTTACTCTTGGGCAAGGGTTGGCCACCAGTAGTGACGTGAGATGAGAGCATAGGATTTTTCGAATCCCGGGTGACCCGGCCCGAAGAGGGCTATGCCCCAACCCAGAATTCCTTCCCCGAGTGCGGGGCGCACATAGGTTTTTGCCCGGAGGAAGCTGCGGAGACCACCGGGGCCCCCGGGACCAGTCGTTGGGACGATTTAAAAGTGAGGGGGTTTCCTCTCCGGTACGTCAGAAGAAGGGAGAGGGCATCCCCTTTTATATTTTTCTCGGGGCCCGGGCGAAAGGGATCATAAAAACAAACCCAGGAAAAAAAGAGAACCGGGCCTGGGAGGATTTAGGCGCTGAGCCGTGTAGGTATTGCAGATTTTTAT
>JAODAL010023258.1:0-63030 GCA_025379985.1 Phyllomedusa bahiana
ATATAAAACAGTGCATTAATAGTACAAGTGATCACATGTTCAAATCCTCTATGGTGACAAAATGTTGTTGTAAAAAAAAATTATTTTATGATATTAAAAAACTTCAAATTTAAAAAGTTTAACCCCTTAAGAATGCAGCTATTTTCAGATTGGTTTTTTTTATTTAATTTTTCCTCCCTGCCTTCCAAGAGTAATAACTTTTTTATTTTTTCATCTACATAGACATATGGGGGCTTATATTTTGTGGGAAAAGATGTACTTTCTATTAGTTTTGTCAAGTTGATGATTTAATGGAAAACATTATAATTTTCTACATTACATCTTAAGCCACCAATATGTGTTTAAAACGTTCTTATAATCCTTATCAAGTTAATCAGATATTGTCCAGACTGCTTTGCTTGGAACAGCAGCATTGCTTACAGCAAGAATAAAAGGCCTTCATAAGTTCCTCTTTTGAATGATGCAGAAAGAATACAAGAATATTTGCTATCAGCCAGCGCCCAGTTATACTGCGCAGATGCAAAGAAGGAAACCGTTCTATTTCTATATATCCTGCTCTGTTGTTTCAGTTATAATTGCCTTCGCAACAGCCAATTAACCAATCATCTTATGATAAAATAATCATGTGAGTCTTAATACGTGTCAAAGGTATATCAAGCTGTAACTTCCTGTTAAAAAACAAATCTATGCACTAGACAGACCTGTGTGGTGTGCATTTCTTAAGCTCTCAGCTGTTAACAGCTTTGTTACCCAATTTGGACAGAGACAACTAATTGAATAGGAGTAGAACAAAAAGATAATTCTACACTCAACGGTTTCACTGGCCATGCCATAGAATATACTGGAAACTGCAAACAAATTCTAAGTGGGGCAAAATGTGAAAAACCAGGGGTTTTGCTGTTATGGCGTTTGCTATTTGGTATAAATAATGTACTATCTGTATTCTGAGGGTTGATTCCAGAAATACTAAATTTGTCGGGTTTTCGTTATGTTTTAGTACCGTAAAAAAAAAAAAAAAAATACAAAAATATTTTTAAATAGGGCGCCACAGCGCATTTTCTGCGACCAATAACTTTTTTGTACTTTCCCTCCGAACCTGAGTGAGGTTGCATTTTTTGAGGGCTCAAGTGTACTTTTTATTGGTACCATTTTGGGATATGTGCAACTTTTTTGATCACTTTTATTCCAATTTTTAGGGAAAGTGAAATGATCAAAAAAAAAATCACAGTTCTGGATTTTGGAATTTTCTTCTTCCACAGTGTTCAGGGTAAAGGATAAATTATGTTATATTTTAATAGATGGGACTTTTACGGACATAGTTATACAACCTATTTGTCACTTTTTTATTTATTTATTTTTATTTATAAAGTGTCTAAAGAGGGTAACTTGAACTTTAATTTTTTTTTAAATAGTTAGTAGTCAATAGTTAGTACTCCATTCTGCATTGTATAAACAATACAAAAGCGTGTTCAAAGATGGCGGTTCTAGCACTTCCTGCATGGGGCATGAAGTGTTAAAATCAGAGACATGGCGGCAATTGAAGCCTTAATGTTCATACAGCGTGTTGAATCCTGTTTTGGATCCAAAAAATGCATTTATAAATTGCTGCGTTAATCACATCCAACACGCAGGTGCGGGTTTGGATGTTTTTCGGCTGCAGCAGGAACACACCTATAGTATTAAATAGGGGGTCTGCTGTGTCTTTAAGATCAGGAATTGATATGACAATTCTTTGAACGGATCCAAAAGACGCATCAGAAAGACACATATAAACATGCATCAGCGATCAATCGTCTGACCACCGATGCGAGTTTTACATTGAAAGCAATGCAAATCACACTGCACATTGTTAGATGCTTGTTTGGGTCTGTTTAAGGTCTGAAACACGGATCCAAACAAACATCTAAAAATGTATCCCAACACGGAGTCAACACACACCTGTAAACATACCCTAACAAGATTCCGGCACGGCACAGTTTCTCATTCATTTAGACGCTGCAGCCACGATGTCTAAGGCTAGGTTCACACTTGGTCAAATGAGGCGCATTTCGGTCCGTATCTCGCGCCGTACTGCGCTCAAATACAGGCGAAATACGCCCCAGTCATTACGGTAATCCACAGTTCTCCTAGAGAACTATGGATTACGCCTCCTACACGCCGCACGGGGAGAGAAGTGACATGTCTATTACTACTGGTGAATACGAGCTCCCAAACACCGGCGTAATTGCAGGGCGCACAGTACGCCCCGCAATTCCTCCGTGTGAACCTAGCCTAAGAGGTTAAACAGCAGGGAACAGAGTCGGCTCCATCCATTGCGGGCGTCAGCTGCAATTGGTAGCCAACACCCACCTCATGTGTCATGGGATTGAAGAGTAATCCCGCTACATAGCACCTTAATGGCACTATGACGTAAATATACATAATAGGTTATTAAGGGGTAAAAATAAATACTTTTCACATTAACCTCATAATTCAAATAAACAATGAACATAAGAAACATAATTAGATCGGACTTCTAAGGACATGACAATACTAATACAATATCATGTTATTTATCCTACATGGCAAAGGCTGTTAATACTAGACCTCACCCCTCAAAAAATACACCATCAAGTAGGTCCTACGGTGGAAAAAGTTAAAAAATAATTGGTCTCAGAAAATGACGATGCAAACCATTTTTTTTTTTTTTTTTAAAGACCGTAAAATGTGAAATAAAACCATATAAATTTGGTAATAGTGGAATTGTACTAACCATCAGAATGCAAATAGCACATTTATAACAATGAACTCCATAAAAACAAAGCACCTGCAAATACAGCACAATTGTGTTTTTTTTCATGTTTCACCCCACAAATAATTTTTGCAGGGTTTCACAATATATTATAAAGTTTCGTCAACGGTCCATATACAACTACTTCTTGTTCAACAAAAAAAAACAAGCCCTCAAATGTTATTAGCGAAAAAAAAGTTTTGTTGTTGTAAGTGGAAATAAAAGGAAAAAAAAAATCTGAACACTGTTGCATCTTAAAGGGACGTAGGCAAGGTATAGTCAAAGGGCCACTACTTTAAAAATTTTTTTTCAATAGGGTTTTTATTTCAGAACGGTCTTGTATTTTTACCACTAGAAATTGGGCCCTTAGGGGTTGTTAAACAGGGTTTTTACTCCCTGTTACAACCCTTTACGGATGCATGTCATTTTTTTCAGAGCGGACCCAGCGGGGGCTTTTTTAAAGGCGCAGCTGCGTCTGTCATATGAACGCCCCAAATGCGCTTTCAATACGAGCAGGGAGAACCCCTGCTAATTGTTTATATCCGTTCTGGGTTTTGGTCCTGTGGGCCCCAAAGGGACGGACCCGTAAAGGGTTGAAACCCACTGAGGGGAAAAACTCCGTTTTAACAAGCCCTTAGGGGGGTTAAAGTACCAGAAAAAAAATTTTTAAAATAAAAAAAAAATTAAAAGTTCAAAACCCCGATCCTTGAAAAAATGGATTTTTTTTCTTCCCCTTTTTAAAATTTCCCTTTCTGGGTCCAATTCATTGGGGGACAAAAGACCTTGGGTATGGGCCCGCTGCATTTGGGGCGGAAACCAAACGCTTTGGGGCCCGCCCCAGGGGACTATATCACTCCTCCCTGATGCCGGCTGATCAGTTGGTACAAAAGCCGTGGCCGAGAGAAAGGACAAAAAGAGACACACCGCCCCCTTGAAAAGACTTTTGTCCCCCAATGAGTTTGGAGGGAAAAAGGGGTTTTTTTTTGGGTTTAAGTACAAAAATACATTTTTTTTCGCCAAATCATTCATTGGGGGAACAGCCCCTTGGGATTTTCCAAATTAGTTTGTCCCAAAGGGGGGAAAAAAAAAACAACAAAAAAGGAAAAAAAATTTGGTCGCAGTGATAAGCCCTAAGAACTGTTTGCCTGGTACCTTCCCGGCGAGGCTTGCATCAGCGGGGGAAAAGGTATGTATCTGTTTGAATTTAAAAAAAAGTATGGCCCAAAAGCCCAGGGGGGCCGGCCTTTGAAACACCTGTAACGCTGACGCCTGATGCCGAATTCCCCGGGGGGCCCAAAACCGCTTGGTGTGGGAGACTAGAAACCAAAAAACGGAAGTAAACTCCCTTGAGCGTAAGTTTCCCAAAATCGCTTTACCGGATCCGGGCGGGGGCAATGGGGCCCTTAGAGGGCCCCCAAAAGGCCCCTGTGGGGCCGCCCGGAAAATTTAGAGAGCCCCCAAAATCCCTTTAAAGGACCCCGGGGGACAGAGGGGAAAGATGCGAAACCCCGCCCACGTCCAAACAATGCAACCCCCCCGCTCTCGGGGGATGGGGAGGGCAAAGGGGGCAGAAAAGGGGGGCAGAACTAGTCCTAAAAAAAAGTGAAAAAGACACCACCTTGGGGAAAGAAACGAAGGAAAGGAGCAAAAAAAATCTTGCCCCTTTCCCAAAATAAAAAAAAAGGAGATTTGCATCAAAAAGCCGCAGTTCAGAAACTGGGTGGTTTGGAAGGGATCTCCCGTAGGGGCAAAAAAATGTGAAGACGGTTGGCCTTAAACAAAAACTTGAAGTCCCCCCGGTTCGTGGGCCCTTTAGAACCGGGGGGTCGGATTGCGCGCCCCCCTGCAAAAACTTTTTTAACCTGCTTTCAGCAGGTAGCTTGGCGGGAAAAAAAAAATGAGGGGGCAGAAATTTCCCCCTTCGGGGAAGAAAAAGTTAGCCGAGCCCCAAAGCCGGGACTGCAGGAAAGGATAGCCCCCTTTGGGAAACCGAAAAAAAACCAAGGGGGAAATCTGGGGGGCCTCACCCAGGGTGAAAAAAGATTTTCCAGGTAGGGTTTAATAGATACGGGCGGACTGCGGCTTGGGCGCCCGGTTCAGGGTCTGGATAACTGCCGGGACAAAAACCGTGGGGATTTCAGTATCAAGGTTTAAAAAAGCCACGGCTTTCAAAGCAGCTGCGGTAAGGTAGGGGGAAAACAGGGGCCCCTGTGAGAAAAAGATCTGGAGGGAACGGGAGGGGCAAGAGTGCCTCCCAGCGGGGGCGACGAGTTCCGCTTTACCAGGCCTGCGACCCCCCGGCCCCGGGGGCAAAGAGGTAGGGGTACGTTCGGATTGAGTCGCTTGAGAAACCGAGGAAGGAGGGCCCAAGGAGGAAACATATGAGTTAACTGTCCCCAAAGGAAGGGAAAAAAAGCTTACTGCTTTATGGCCAGGGGACCCCTGGTCTGGACACGTAGTTCGGTGGGGGGGCGTTTTCAGAGGGGGACGCAAACAGATCGACGTCGGGGGGTCCTCCTTTTTCCGGAAAAAGGGGGTTGGAAAAATTCCCGGGAAAGAAGCGCCACTTTTCGGGGTCGATTGTTGTCCTTAAAGGTGGTGGGGCCCAAAACCCAGTTTTCTTTTTTTACCCCTGGGATGAAAAAATGCCAATAATGCTGGAAAAACCCAATTGTTCGCCCAGCAAAAAGAACCTCGGGGGTTTCCTAAAAAAAACCCCCCCGACTTTTGGTGCCCCCCTGGTGATTTAGATAGGCGGACTGCCGTGGCATTGTCGGACAGATCCCGAAATGGGTGCCCCGAATCATTTGGGGCCCCAAAGAAAGGGGTGCCCAAAAAAAAGGCCCGGGAGCTCCCGAACATTGATCTGGAGACCCCGATTCGTGAAAAGTCCAGGGCCCTGGGTCGTCCAAGGGGCCCAAAACGGCGTCCCCCCCCTGATGCATGGCATCCCCTGGTGTTTACCCGCCCCCTGCGGGGGGAGGAAAAGATTCCCCCGAGCAAAGCGGGGGAAATTAGCCACCAGCCCGGGCGGCCCCCAACCGGGGGGGGGCGCCGAACCATTGTGTACCCGGGTTTAAGGGGGACCCGTCCCACCCGGCTAGGGTCGGCCCCTTGCAGATAAGCGTCCTTGATGTCTATGGAGGCCAAAGGGAAATTTTATGCTCCCCGTGAGGGGAAACCCCCGACCGGAGTGATTCAAAGCGAAAACCCGGGGGAAACCCGTACGAATCGGTTGAGCCCCTTGAGTTTCCCCAGCGTATTTTTTTGGGAACCATGAACCCGGTTCGGGGAGTAGAAACCCCCGGGAAAACACTGACTTTGGGGGGGGTGGGCATAATCACCCCCTGAAGCGGAGGGTGCAGATTGCCCCAAAAAAAAGTGACGCCCGGATTTGGGAGGCGGGTGGGGAGGAAAAAAAAAAAAACGTGTCGGTCCCAGCTGAAACAAATTTTGTAACCCGTGAGACGACTCTGCGCACCCAGGGGTCGGGAAAATAGAACCCGCCAGTCTGTCGGAAAATGCAGGAGACGGCCCCCCCAAACCCAGACGGACCTTCGGGGGGTGGGGGGCCCGACCCTCAGGGCCCCCTTGGCAGGAGGGCCCCCGGGCGTTCCCGCGAGACCCCGGATGAAACTGATTGGGTGAGGAACGCCTGATCTGAGGACGGGGGGCCTTCCCCCCCGGCCGGCTTGTACGTAAAGTTCCGAAAGGGGGTGAACCCGGGGGTGCTGCAAAAAAGCGAATGCCCCCGGGCCGGCCCGACTCCCGAGGGGAGGAGCGTGTACGGGGCCCCCCGTGGCTTCGAAATTAATTTTCCAAAACGTTTGCCCAAAAAATTTACCCCCCGAAAACGGAAGCGGGACCAATAAAATTCTTGAAGGGGGTCAGCCAAAAGACCAAGATTTAAAACCCCAGGGAACGGCGTACGGCCCCAAAATTGGCCCAAAGCCCTTTTTCCCCTAAACGGAATGATCAAGCGAAATGTCGAAAAGGAACTTGCGGCCCGACAGTGGGGAAACGAGACCCAAACAAAAATCCTTCAGGGTCCCGCTGAAAGACCCTGCTGCGCTGCTTTTGCCCAGACCCAAAACAGGCTTTGCTAACCTCATGAAGCCGCAAAACCCGGTCGCAGCGCTGCCCGGCTGCCTCAAAGGCGGACTTTCAAAAAACCCTCAAAACGCCTGTCGTGCTGGGCTAAGGACTGCCCCGTTCCCAGGGCCCGGATGGGGCCCTAGATTTTAGAGGGCCCCGGGGACTGGGGGGGTCCACCGGGTTTGGGGCACCCGACCCTTTGTCAATTTTTTCCTCTGGGAAAAGGTTAAAAAGTGAAATTTAAACCCCTTTTTGCTAGGAAAAAACACGCCTTTTCAGGATGTTTCCATTTTTCCCCGGCCAAACAGCTCCTTTAAAATTTCCGGGGGGGTGTAAGGAAAAACAACTGCTGCCCCCTGCTGCGCTTTAAAAGGGACCCCTTTTCCCGAGAGGCTGGGGGACTAAACATCCTTCGATGAGGGAGTCTCGGGCACCGGATAAGGGCCTGAACCTCTTTTGGGCCCTTCCAACATCTCTGTCTGGTCGGGGTCAGTGTCAAAAGTTCCCATTGGAAACAGCCGAAGGGCCCCCGGTTGGAGGTCCATCTCCCCACCACTGAACGTCAGGAGGGGGTAGCTCGGTGTGAGCGAGGGGGGAAAAGAGATCTAACCCTCCCTTTTGCAAGCTTTACTGTACGGGCTGCGGCGGGGGGCTGGCCCCGGGGAAAAATTAGGTGGGCAGGACAGGGGGCGGCAAGGGGCTTTTATAGCCGTTAAACCCTAACCTGGGACAGTATGGGGCAGGGCAACCCCCCAAATAGTAAGAGAGCCTTGGTGGGATTCCCGGGCCCCCGACTCCGAACAGGAGGGGACGGACCCTGGTGGTTGGCTGAGGGGCAGCGCAAAGGGCACAAAAGGGGATGGGCTGGCCCGCAAGAAAAAAACTTTTGGCAACGGGCGCAGGGAAATAAGTCGCCACCCGCTTTAGATGTGCCGGGCTTTAAACCCTCGTCCTTGGCAAAGGGGCATTTGGGTGCAGGGCAAAAGTTTGGGGCAGGGAACAGTGGGCCCCAAAAGGGGGGCCAACTTACCACCCCAAGGTTTCTGTGTCCTCCTCAGTAGCCCCGGAGGCAGCAGACAGGCAGGGGAAAACCCGGGAAAAAGGCGTTTTGGTTTTTGCCCCCAAAAAAAGGGCCCGGGGTGATGGAGGTCATGCCCCCTCCTGGGAGGGGCCAGCCTGTTTGGGGCCCGCCCCCCCGGGGGGGGGACCCCGCCTAAGGGAAAGGGGTGCTGCCCAGTTTCGGCCTAGGCACGGGCCCTCCCGAACACGCTGGAAAGCGCAGAAACGGTTAAGGAAACACCCGCAGCCCCGGGGGACCATCCCCCCCTTTCCCGCAGCATGCCAAGCCACCCCCGCTCCCGGCCCCCTTGGTGATAGCGCCCCGGTACCGCCCCGGTTTCCAAATGGCGGGCAGCAAGCCAAAAACCCGCCCTTTTGCAGTAAGGCGGGGGGGAAAGTGCCCCCCCCCTCTGGAACGCCAGCAGGCCCAGGAAAAAACGCTTGTTGGGGCCAAAAAGCTTAACCCGGGCGCTGACGCACGGGCAACAAAGGGCCCGCGCCCAGTGCCAACTCCCGGGTTAAGCAGGGGAAACGCGTCCCCCCCCCTGGGAAAAACCACCCTTTTCCCGGGGAAAAAAAGGGAACCCCTGGGGGGCCACAGGGAAAACGGAATTCCTGCGGCACCAAACCCCATAAAAAAAAAAAAAAACCGACCATCCCCCCAAAAAGAGGAGGTCGGGGCGTCTTGGGCATCGCGGAAAAACCCCCTTTGGTACCCCGGCCCCAGAGGTGGGGCCTTCCCGGAAACCGGTTTTTAAAAGGGGCGGGAGGTGCGGTGGGGGCAGGTGAGCGGCGAAAAAGGAAGGCCAGCCAGCTAAAGAAATGCAGGTTTTTGATTTCCCTCAGGGAGGGGCAGGTCATTTGGGACCCAAAAAAAGCGGGACGGCCCCCTGAAGGTGGGAGGGGCTCCGATCCCTTCCAAAAAGGTGAGAGGGGCGCTCAAACACCTTTCCCCGCAAAGGAAAAAAAAAAAAAATAACAAATTCTGCAAGCGTCTGCCTTCTACAGCATAGGCTGGAAAAATGAAACAGGGGCCCGGCATCAGCGGGGGGTTTTAGTCCATCGGGGGGGGGCCCGAAGGGGTTTTTGGGCCGCCTTTTGTGGGGGGCCCTTTAAAGGCAGGGGGGGGCCTATACCCAAAAGGGGCTGTGTTAAACCCTTTAATGATTGGCGGAAACAAAATTTTTATCCTGTACGGGGGGGAAAAAAAAGAAAATAAAATTCCCCAAAAACCCAAAATTTTTTTTTTTTGTCAAACTTTGTCTCAAAAAAATGGAATAAAAAAATGATCAAAAAACAAGTTACTTCGCTCAAAAAAATTTTTAAACCCCCAATCAGGTCTATAGCGGAAAAAAAAAAACGTAGATATAAAAACATAGCAAAAAATTTTAAAATGTTGTACCCCCAAACCTTAGAATAAAGGGGAATGTCATTTATACAGTTTTTAGGAAAAACGGCCCCCTTTCTTAAAGGGCGTTTCAGCTTTAGTATAAATAGCCCCGGTTCAAAAAACGGGTTCTCCAAATCCCTTTAAATTTATGAAAGCAAATGTAGTGGTTGAACCGGCAATTTTCATAAAAAAGTATTCCCTTTTTAAAGAATTTTAAAATTTAAAACACAAAGACAGTTTAAACGTAATTCCCCAGAATGTCCCAAAATATTTGTGTACAAAAGTATATCCCGCGTCTGGTTGGGCTACGAACCCCTTTCCCTTTCAGCCCAGGGCGCCGTCACTAGCTTGAGCAGGAAGACCCAACAACCAGCCGAGCAGGTAGCCCGCGGATGTTTGGGGGAAGCTCCCCCCCTTCCTCAACCGCGGCACAAGGTATGGTCTTTCTTAATACAGAAAATATAAAAGTTAAAAACCAATCAAAACCCAACAGGGGGGGGGTGTGGGAAAATTCACAAAAGACTTTGAGGTTGAGACTTTGTTTTACCCTTTCGGGTTAAGGACTCCCAAAGTGGTTATCCAAAATGCCCCCGTTTGATAATCTAGTATTATTGGGTATTGTCTTGGCAACCCAAAATTTTCAGGGGTGCACCACCGCCTCGGACACCGGTCCCCCTTCTGCAAGTGGCGGCCATGTTGTTTCCAAAATGTTTTTTTAAAATTTTTATCTCTCATGGTGGATTATCAAGGGGGTTTCTGCGTTGTTTTTTGAAAAAATGGAGCTGATCGATGTTCATTCAAAACGAACCTTAACCGACCTTGTTGCGGCCTCATAACTTCCCCCGGGGCACTTTAAACTGTAAAGACCCCCTGGCTATCCATGTATGAAAAACCCCCCAATTTTTTATGTGTGGCCCTTATTTTGGGGGGGGGCAGAGATTTTACCTTTAATAATAGAGGAGCAATTTTGACATCTCAGACATGCAAAGGTGCCGGATTTTGTACTGCTAATTTTTTCCTGTATTTTGTCTTTTTTAATTTTTAGATCCGATGATATCAATTGTTGACCTATAGTTCAACCTTTTTGGTACACCCACCTAGGTGGGCTTTTAAATAGATGGCCATATTTGTTATCACTAAGCAGTAGCTTCCAATGTTTTAATATTGTTTGTCTAATTAACCCTGCATGGCCATCATACACCGATGTGTATAAAAATTTCCTCTTTTGTTTTTTAACTTTTTTGTACAATAGGTCATCTCTACTTAGCAAAAAGACTTCGGCGCCAACCTGTCTGATCTCTTTTTCTTCATAACCTCTATTCACAAATTTTTGGATAATGGTCTTCATATTAGTTAGATAACTAGCATCATCAGAGCAAATGCGACGTTGCCCTGATGAATTGAGACCTCGCTATCCCTTGTTGCATGGTTCAGATACGTGGACGATATCTTCCTGCTGTGGTCAGGTTTAGAGCCCCGGCTGAAGGAGTTCGTCACGTATCTGAACCATGTTCACCCCCTTATCCAATTTACTCTCACTAAGGATCCTAAAACAGTGGCCTATCTAGATGTGTGGGTAGAGAAGCAGGGTGCTACATTGCATACATCTCTATACACTAAGATCACTGATCGTAACAATATTCTGCTACGAACTAGCCAGCATGCCCCTCATACCTTTAAAGGGATAGCGAGGTCTCAATTCATCAGGGCACGTCGCATTTGCATTGATGATGCTAGTTATCTAACTAATATGAAGACCATTATCCAAAAATTTGTGAATAGAGGTTATGAAGAAAAAGAGATCAGACAGGTTGGCGCCGAAGTCTTTTTGCTAAGTAGAGATGACCTATTGTACAAAAAAGTTAAAAAACAAAAAGAGGAACGATTTTTATACACATCGGTGTATGATGGCCATGCAGGGTTAATTAGACAAACAATATTAAAACATTGGAAGCTACTGCGTAGTGATAACAAATATGGCCATCTATTTAAAAGCCCACCTAGGTGGGTGTACCAAAAAGGTAGAACTATAGGTCAACAATTGATATCATCGGATCTAAAAATTAAAAAAGACAAAATACAGGAAAAAATTAGCAGTACAAAATCCGGCACCTTTGCATGTCTGAGATGTCAAAATTGCTCCTCTCTTATTAAAGGTGAATGCATCTGCCATCCCACTAAGGGCCACACTATCAAAATTAGGGGGTTTCATACATGCGATAGCCAGGGGGTCATTTACATGCTTAAGTGCCCCTGTGGGCAAGTATATGTAGGCCAGACAACTAGGTCGGTTAAGGTTCGCTTGAATGAACATCGATCAGCGATCCATAATTTCAAAAAACAACTGCAGCAATCCCTTGATAATCCACCTATGAGAGATGAAAATTTTAAAAAAACATTTGGCGAAACAACAGTGGCACGCCACTTTGCAGAGATGGGACACAGTGTGTCCGAGCTGCGGTGGTGCATCCTGGAGAAAGTTGGTTGCCAAGACAATACCCAGATAACTACTAGATTACTCAAACGGGAGGCATTTTGGATAACCACTTTGGAGTCCTTAACTCCGAAAGGGTTAAACGAAAGTTCTCAACCTCAAGTCTTCCTGTGAATTATCCACACCCCCCCCTGTTGCGTTTTGATTGGTTTTTAACTATCTATATTTCTGTACTTAAGAATGACCAATACCTGTGTGCCGCGCGCTTGAGGAAGGGGAGGAGCTATCCCCGAAACATCCGCGAGGCTACCTGCTCGGCTCGGTTGTCGGCGTCTTCCTGCTCACATGCATAGTGAGCGGCGCCATGGACTGAATGGAACGGCGTTCGTAGCCGCAACCAGACGCTGAGTATACTTTTGTACACTACGTATCTTGGACATTCTGTGAAGTTACAGATTACTGTCTTTGTGTCTTATGTAAATTCATTAAAAGGAATACATTTTATGATATTGCCGGTTCTACCACTACATTTGCTTTCATGTCATTTATACAGCCCAATGAACTCTATTACAAGAAAACCCACACTCAAAATGGCACAACTGCATTTTTTTTATATTAGTCATTATATTATTATAAATGTAGTTATATTTATTATACTCCCAGTACATTATATGCTAGAGTCAATGGGACCATAAAAAAGTACAAGCCCTCATGTCTATGTAGGTGGAGAAAGAAAAAAATCTTATGGCTCTTGAAAGGCGAGAACGAAAAAATAAATGTGACGTAAACAAAAATCCCTGTGGCAGGGTTAGGGTATGTTCACACGGCGTCTTCACACCGTATGAACATTCGCTTTTCAGATGCGTCTCTGGGTCCATCAGAACAGACCCAGAGACGCATCTAACAATTAGCAGTGAGATTATCACTGCCGGCAATGGCAAAGACGCAGCGGCGTTCACATGAGTGAACGCCGCTGCATGTTTGCATCGCGCCTTTCAGCTCCGTCTTGCGGATGCGATTAAAGAAATTACATGCAAATCTTTGCTTGCATCCGCACGACGGACCCGACAGGCGTGTTGCAATCACGCAGCGGCAATCTCTCCTGTGAACGCCGCTGCGTGTCAGTCATTGCGGGCAGTGATAAACTCACTGCTAATTGTTAGATGCGTCTCTGGGTCCATTCTGATGGACCCAGAGACGCATATGAAAAGTGGATGTTCATACGGAGTGAAGATGCCGTGTGAACATACCCTTAAACCCTCTTCGAATGTACAGCACCTTAAAAGGAATGATGTTTTAAAATAAATTAAAATAACATGGCTGGGTATAAGAATCAATGCCCAATTTACCATTTGGTAGGGTCACAGAAAATAGACCCATTTCAATCATATATTTGTGGCACCAGTGCCATCAGTGTCTTTAGTGAGACAACACCCTTATTGTATCACATTCCTTATCACTTTATCCCGTTCATGTGCTGTGCTGTACATTTATGGTGCAACAGCAATGAGGAGGTATACAAAAGGATAAAAAAAAATTGTATACATTGAAAATTAGCACCAATAAAAACTAGACTTCATCCCGCAAAAAATGAACCATCACACAGCTCTAAATAAATTTAAAAAAATTGGCCTCTCTGGAATCATAGCATACCGCAGAATACAGATAGCAGATCACTCACGCCAAACAGTAAACGCCTTAAAAACAAACACTTTCAATTAGTTTTTTGGTTCATTTAGGTTTTCTTTTTTACCTTCCACCCCACAAAGAAATTTTGCATTTCACAGTACATTATGTGCTATGGTCACATGGTACATCTTGTCCCGCAAAAACAAGCCCTTGTACATATACTAAGAAATAAAAAGAAAAAGTTATGGCTCTTGGAGGAAGAGAGGGAGGAAAGAACAAAAAGCAAAAATCCAAAAATATCTTCATTACTAAAGGGTTAAGAAATATACAGTGTTTTTCACAACAGTACTTGTTCAACAGTTTTGATCACGGGATTGGTTGTCAAATTTACTTCTAAGGCCCCAATAGATGCTTAAATGTTCACTGAGCTTGCTGCATCATTGAGTCCCCTGCTCTCTGAGCTGTCATAAGCACATTTTTTAAATAAATAATCAGTAACGTGTTTAGTCAGCTCATAAAAGTGTCCATGTTTGTGCAAAACAATTACAATTAATATGCTGAGCAATTTGGCAGCCAAAAAAGTTTTCAATTATATTACCATTGACATTATACGGACTAGCAGTTAAAGTAAGTACATTATTAAATCATAAGAGAATCCAAACCTGTACAGGGGTCCTTTAAGTTACAATAGCCTAGTCCTCCCTCCGTCTTGTTAGTTTGTCTTCTTGTTTAACTGATTTATTTGTCTAAATGGTCGTCGGTTGAAACTACTTGATTAGCTTATTAGGACGGTGCTATGGATTAGTAACTTATGACTGTGATTTATACATATTACTTGGTTTTATCTGTTGCACGCTGCTTCTGTTGATATTTTGATAATGCACCTTATTGATTACTTTCTGTGGCCCTACACGGCTTTGTGTTTGTAAAAATGTAATAAAAATTTACAATTAAAAAAAAAAAAAAGTTACAATGGCCTCAGGGTACAATATTTTCAGCATACAATGGTCTTTCCTGGGACGTTGTATGTTGAGTGTGATTCCAAGATACAATGTCCCACACATTGTTCCAGTCAATTATTGTGAATATTTTACTTGTAAAACATCTGTATTAGTGAAGTGCATGCAGTGATTGGCAGTCTAGTAGTGCCTCTCTACAGTGCGGTACTACAGATCCTGGACATAAAAAAGCAGATTTACCACCACTGAACACAGCACAGCATTCCAGACTTCACATCGAGCAGTCCCATGCAGGATATTTATTAGATCTACGTGGTCCTCAGCATTGTACCAAGAGAAAGATAAACTCCAGTAATCCAGCGATACAGGAAGGTAGAATCGCAGCAATGACATCATATGGGCTTTATTCAAAGATGCTCAGATTCACAAAGTCCAATTTACAGTGGTGAAATTTTCCAGGCTTTCTCAAGGTCTTTTCTAATTTGTATGCTAATAACAATCTAATCTACATCTCTGGCCAGGATATTAACTCGCTACTTTCCACAATCCCAGAACTTCTATTGTCCATATCCTTCTTCTTTTCCTCCCTTTCTCAAACTCATTTTTCCCCACACTACTCAACCTATGCATCAGATCCATTAATCACAGTCAATGGCTCCACGCTCTCCTTAGTCCCACAAAGCCTTGAGTACGTATGTTTGGCACGTGAAACAGCCATTGGCTAGAAATTCTCACTCCCCACCTCCCCAGATTGGGTATGTAAATTTGTGCATCTTCTTTGAATAAAGCACATTTGCATTTGAAGTCAGTGCTTCGATTCTATCTTGCTCTATAATTACATTACTACATGTTTCATATGGCTCTTTACATGTGCCAGGATGAGCGGCTTCTTTGGGCAACAGGTGAGAGCTCTCGTTTCTTTTTTTTTCCGCTACACTGTGACTAGAGTCCATGACGCAAAGAAGCTTCTATCCTCCTCATAGAAAGTGATTTCCAGTTTCCAGCAGCTCTTTCTGACTGTTATATGTAAGGTATTAATCTTCATTTTGCATTATGTTGGGTGACATTTTGTGGTCTTGGAACCAATGACTAGTTTTCCATAGAGTTATGGTTTCAACGTTCAATGGTTGTCCTGGAACCAATTTATATTGTATGTTAAGAGAACATCTCTATCTTCACAGAATCTGCCAATTGGCATAAGACTAATCATGTATAGCTCATCTTTAGGAAAAAAATAGTACATATTTATTTTAAGATAATACACATAAAAAGACTCACCACACTACATGTATCTCCTGTTCTGCACACATCTGTACCTGTTGCCAAGTTACACTCAATTAGATGGTGCGAATCTTTCTTATCTGAACAAAAACAAATACATAATCATACTTCAACTGATTCTTCAAATATAATACTAGAAACACACCTGTCCAAAGGCAAACCACTTTCACACTTGCCAATATTAGGTACGGGTCTAAAATGCAGAAGTGATGCAAATCTTTTGATTAACGTTCAGGTTTTGGGTCACAAATACTAATGCAGATTACTAACCAAAGCACTGCTGTGTGTAAGGGCCTTTAATTTTACCTAATGTATGATGTTTTAAAATCTAAATCTATCAAACTATTTCTTATGCCTTATACACTGGCTACATAGACGGTGGGTGCTGGCTGCTAATTGCAGCTGGCAGCCGCCAGCTCCATGCCATGCTGTGTAACATCTTAGACGCCGCAGGGAATACAGCCACGGCATCTAAATGAATGCGAAGCGGTGCTGCGCGTTCCTCACTGTGGTCGGGACTTCCACAGCAATATCACGTGGGCCCAATTGGTTTACATGACAGCTGGAAGCCTTGTGAAGGGTTCTATCGCCACCATGTTTCTCATTTTTTCTAGCAGTAAAACTGCCATGTATTTGTAAACCCTACTGTATTGTCTATACAATGTAATAGGCTGTATAAACAATTGCGCCCCTAGTGTTCAAATCACCCCCTTCTGCCATCTTACAAATACAAAAATACAGTAATAAAAAAGTTACACATAATTGGTATTGCCGTATCCATAAAAATCCATACTATTAAAATAACATAATTTATCCAATACGCTGAACACCATAGAAGAAAAAATTTCAAATGCCAAAATTGCTTTTTTTGGGGGTAATTTCACATCCCCTAAAAATTGTAATAAAAGTGATCAAAAAAGTTGCATCTATCCCAAAACAGTACCAATAAAAAGTACAATCCAGCACGCAAAAAATGTACCCTTACTCTAGTCTCTAAGTAGAAATCCCAAAAAGTTATTGGTCGCAGAAAATGGCACTGTGACAAAAATGTGAAAACTAGAAAATGTTTGGATTCTTTTTTAAGGTACCTAAACATAATGAAAACCCTACTGGTTTGGTATTGCTGGAATTGTATCAATCTGTAGAATACAGATAACACATCATTTATGCCCAAGATGGAACGCGGTAAAACCAAAACTCCTGAAAACTTTGCGCAAGTAAGTTTTTTCACATTTTGCTCCACTTAGAATCTTTTTGCAGTTTCCCAGTATATTCTATGGTACGGTGAATGATACCATTAGAAAGCACATCTTGTTTCGCAAAATAAAGGCCCTCATGTGTCTATGTAGATGGAATAATACAAAAGTTATGGCTCGGGGAAGGCGGAGAGAGAAAAACGAACGTGACAAAAAAAGGGTTTCTCGGGAAGGGCTTGTCCAAACATTTTTAGACCAAATGAACAGATATTTCAGTTGGAAACTATTGTTTTTTAATCACAGATTGCACACTGGATCATTGCTAAGCCTTTACGGGGCAATGGACTTTTACCACTAAATGTGACCAACTGCACACCCTAATACCAATTTTCCAAATTAGTCAAGTAGTTTATCGCCTTAATACCTACTGTGCAGTTGTTTAGTATCATATTAACAGCTCTGTAGATCTACATATTCATAGGAATGTATATAGAGACCATTAAAACAATGACTTACTAGCAGTCACTTTTTCTGTTTGTATGTCTATGGATCCACAATGTGATTTTAGGATTTCTAACATTTTATCACTGCTACACTTGTCAAAAGCATTCTTCATTTCATCATCTTTTTGAAATGGATTTGCACCACATTTCATCAAAATCTCAGCTGCCTAAGAAAAGAAGAGAAGTATTGTGTGGTTATTAATGATGCATATAGTTTTGTTATTCATTATAAACTCATAGACCTTCTTTACAGTTCAATATCATTTCATACTTACAGAAAAAGCATATATGGTGTACAAAAAGTAAGCCAAAAAACAGCCAGCTTACCACTCAATGGAAATAGGCATGCACAGAGACCATACGGCACATGAAGGAGAAACAGTTGGCAAAAATCCAGCAAAACCTCAGAAAAGTGCTGCCGACATGAGCTGAAGAACATGCGGCAGCTCCAGAGCGGCACAGCTTATAAACTCCAAGTTTAGCCGGCATATACCCCGCACAGTGATCAGGAGGCAGCGACATAGCAGCGGGGACTGCAGGACCATGGTTGAGAGCGCACACAGGTGGAGGAAGGCGACTGGAGAACCTGGCGACGGAGCGCGATACCCTGCAAAGCACGAGAGCCCCTCGCACAGCAAAAGAGAGCGGGATCTGGCATCAGGGGAGAGCTAAAGTTAACGGACTGACGGTTATAGGGACCGGGCGGCTCACAAAAGAAGCAGCGGCACAGTGAGGGAGAGGTGGCCAGAGACGCAGCAAGGGACGCCGCCATTAGGGGTAGAGGAAAGAGAAGCTAATAGCCGCAATTTTACATAACACTGAAAACCTGCACAGGAAGCTCTACCCCCCCCCCCACACTCCTGCCTGCCTGGCAGAAGTATTACAAAAGCCTACAATCCTAAAACCTGCCCCACTCAGCTTAGGCAGTGCTTGCAGCTACTCACCCCCTGGAATTCAGGACATTACTCTGCCACTGACACACGGCAGGAACGCTAACCAAAACTCCAACCCTAGAATCTGCCTCACTTGCTCCATAAGCTGAAGCTACTCACCCTCTGCAGTCTAAAATACTAATATTCCTTGGCCGGGACGAAGGAGTAGTACTACAGGATTATTACAACTAAGGACGTTGGCCAATAACTCATAGTTGACCTATTCGTTCTGCATCACTAATTAACCATAACCAAGCCTCAAGCAGGGCACATGGACTGTTACCTTTTGAGAATGGGAAAATCTAAGAAAGCAAAACAGCAAGCCAAAGGGGCTAAAATAACTTCTACTGACCCAGAGGGGATTGACGAGCCCCCGACGATAGTGGAATGGAAATGTTTATCCCTGCAACCCAGTGCCTCCCCAGCAACCCCAAAGCCTGTGGTACCTTCCAGCAGCCCTGCTCCGGCTGATAACTATAAAAGAATCGCAACTGAAGTTGTATGCCAGATAGCCCCTGACTTGCTAGAAACCCTGACATCTACAGTGGCACACATTTTTGCCCAATTCAGAGGAGAAATCAGAAACCACGGAGATAGCTTGGAGGAACTAGAATTTAAAGTTCAATCGTTAGAGATGGACGCTGATGCTCTTAGATCTCAACTACAAGACATACTTTCAGATAACAAGCGCCTATCAGGTAAGCTTGAGGACTTGGAAAACCGCTCTAAAACGCAGCAATTTGCGGATTTTGGGTTTACCAGAATCCATTCTGCAAAATAATCTAGTAAACATCTGCGAGAATGCAATTCCCGAAATCTTAGGCCTCCCTGGGAGCTGTAAAGTGGAGAGAGCACATCGAATAGGACCCAATTTAAGTGGAGAAAAAAGCGACGAACCAACTTCAAAGGAAAGGAATGCTCCCCGCAACAGATCAAGACACCCTGGCTAAATTCGGTGATAGCTCTGGGTTCAAAGTCAATACATACAGTATATTGAAATATTGAATCTTACGACCCCGACAAATATAACAGCGACATCTCTGATATCTCTCCCAGTCACTATAGCTCGACATTCCATCAAATATCTGGGGATCAATATAGGAAAAACATCAGAATCTATATACAATCTCAATTTCCCCCCAATAATAAATAAAATTTGTGCAGAATTGACGCATACTTTTATTAGTACGATGCCACAATCAAAATGATCAGCTTCTCCAGATTATTATATTCTTTACAGACCATCCCACTCCTGCTACAGAACTCCTGTGTAAATAGACTTAAATCGGCTTTTATAAAACTTATATGGAAATATAAACGCCCAAGAATAGCAATCACGAAACTAATAATGCCAAAAGATATGGGAGGTATGAATATACCAGATATCAGGGCATATAATTTGGCATCATTACTTCAACATGGCATCGATTGGATTAAGGGAACCTCTTTTTTCTCTAACATTGACTTGGAGAGGAACCTAGTGTCCCCATGGACGCTAAACGCTCTTCTCCATACCCCATTTGCTGCACTTCCTAGGGAGGCGCATCAGAGCCTGATAGTCCGAGACATGATTAGTGCTTGGAAGGCGGCCAGGAAACTTTTTAAGCTTCCATATCAATATAGTCACTACATGACATGGCAGGTACATCCGGAATTTCCCCGGGTCCAGGCTATGCCAGTTTCATATATTGCTGAGAGAAGGGTATTGGCACAGTAGTATCATTCATAAACCGACAGGAAGGGCTTTTTCTCTCGTTCAGAGAACTTCAAAATGCACATGACATAAGCCAACTATAATTTTTAGAACTTAGACAAATCATGAGCTTTGTTATAAGCAAGGTTGGAGAAGCTGCAAAATTGATTAGAACTTCCCATTTTGACTCTCTGTTGGGAGACATGTTGTCACCGGATACATTATCCCAACTTTACGCTGTTCTCCGTCACCCGTTTGAAGATCCAGAATCTGGTGAAATATTTAGGAAATGGGAGCGGGACTTCCCAGGAATAAGTGTTGCTAAGGGAGTACTGGAAGGATGGAAGCGTACTTTAGGATAGCGCGTAGAGCTATCTATGTTTTCAATATTTTACCTCATGCATCTATCCCAGACCAAATTGTAGCATTCCCAAAATGTTCTGAACCCCTTACTGACCTAAAACATGGCATCTGGTCTTGCCCAGAAACTCAACATTTTTGATCTGAGCTTGCCTGGTTGCTACTAAAAAAGAATAAAAATTATTTTAATCAAAAGCCTTTATCTCCGGCTTTTTTTACCTTACGTGCGCCGGGTCCATTTTTTCTTTTTCCTATTGGCGTCTATCTCCCACCGAATCACCGAACGGAGCATCAGTGACCAGCGGCTGCCGTACTAAGGGCTACGGAATACAAATAGCCCTGTAAACGCATATGAGTGTTGTGCCTCTATACTGAGCGCAACATTCTAAGGTGAGAGTCCAACTCTTTATCTTTTACTGTAACCATTGTTTAACAATATAACACTATTGTGCGCCCCCTCTTTTTTTCTTTTTTCCTGTGCATTCACAACCTCCCAATGTCAGAGAACAGGAACAAAACGAAACACGGTAACGAACTACAAATTTTTATGATGGCAGCCAAAAGATGTCTACTTATAGTTCTGAAACCAAAAGTCCCATCGACGAAAATGGTGATGCAGGTAGTGAAAAACCACATGATGATGGATAAAGTGGCGATGATGCATAATAAATAAGCACAGACAGAACAATTCTTTAAAACATGGGAAAGCTTTATTAACGCCTTTCTGATGGATGTGGAGATTAAATCCTTTATGCAATCATTTTCGGGGGCGACATGGTATCTAAAACATCAGATGGTGGGAACTCTAGGGAGATTCCAATTATAAAACTGATCTAAGTAGTAGAAAGAAGCTAGATACACAAGTAAGAGAGGTGGTCTGTGGCTTCATATGTCATGTAATGCAGTGTAATGTAATGTAATGTGAGGCAATGTTATGTTATATTTTATCCAGTTTGGTTTAAATTACCTTGATTTAGTTTCCACGAGCTGAGATGTAGCAGAGTATATACACCGTGTATCATGTTGCAATGATATAGACTATAGACATCATAAGGTAATGATTTGTCATTTGGCAATGTAAAACCTTTTTTAATTCTATGCCAAAGCTCATGTTTATTATGTAATGTTTTATAAAAATGTAAAAGAATAAAAATTTTCATGATAAAAAAAGTAAAAAAAAGCAGATATCGATCTCTCTGAAGGCGACGCGTTTCGCTCTTATTCTGACCTTGTCTCAGACTCTGCATCAGTGTACTTTTCCAGGTTGAATTACTATCAACTGCGAAGTTTTTATTCTTCATATAAAACAATCTTATCCCTAAATAGACCTCTGAAGCCCTTCGAGACATGGTGTGCCCAGAGGGTTCACTCTGCACATCTCCTCTCCAAGATTTATGGACTTTTAGCTGCCCCTTCCAGCTCCTTGAAACTCCCATGCCAATCGGCATGGGAAAGGGACTTGTTCAAAGACTTCTCAGATGAGGACTGGCGTAGAATATTTCTCTTGGTTCATAAGAACTCTATCTCGGTCAGGATTCAGGAAATGAATTACAAGATTCTTTCTCGCTGGTACAGGGTTCCTTCCCTGCTGCATGCCATATATTCCCGCAGTGCCCAACACTTGGTGGTGGCGTCAAAAAGAGACCGGGACTATGGTACACATATGGCGGGGGTGTTCCTCCCTTCAACCCTTTTGGACCGCAATCATTCGCGCTATTCATCTGATATGTGATGAGCAATTGCGCAATGATCCGGCTGTCCTACTGCTTTTTGACATTCATTTACCGGTTCGTGTCTTGAAAACCCACCTGATCTCGGTCCTTTTAAATGCAGAAAAAGCAGTTCTCCCCAGATTGTGGCGCTCCACTTCACGTTACGGATTGGTATAAGGAGGTGCATATGATATGTAGAATGGAGGGGCTGCGTAGTGAATCGCTTAATGAGGTGGGATGCTTCTTGCACATTTGGAATGATTGGCTCACTTTCTGTAAGTCCCCACATTACAACACTCTCTCAGTGGTACTGCTTGAACTCTGCTTCTGCGATCTACTCTGATCTATGGGACGACCGCTTCTCTGTGTCACGTGGTCGCCTGCTCCGACTGCCCTTCCTCCCTCCCCTCCTTGTCCCTAGTTTCTCCTGGTGACAGTGGGTTTATTTGGCCTCTGTTCTAAAGGCTTATGTTTATTGCTGAGCACTATAGACCTTCGGGTCACAACGTGCTGAATTGCCTTGCTTTTCTCACCCGTACCCTGGAGTCCTGCCACTTTTATTGGTCTCTCTGACAATGTCACATGGGTTTGTCTTTAGTCTCTCTACTGGTCTCTGCAAGAGGCTAATTTGGCACTGAATTAAGACCAGAGAGGAGATCAATTATTATCTACTTATTGTGTCCTCGAGATTTCCGCTCTTGCAATATGTATGTCATAACTATCGGTATATTAATTTCTCTATAGGTTATCTTTGAAAGACTACAACAAATCTATGTCGTGCTGTTATCTGTCAATATCCATCTTTATGAGTGTAACTGATTTCTGATGCTGACTTTATTGTACTCTGGATGTGTCATGTTCATTTTTCTCTTAATAAAGCTGTTTTTTGAATCCGAAAAAAAAAGATATTGAGCTGTCAGCGAATAGTCATAGCTTAGTCATAACTAAGAGCTAACAGCTCGAGACGTGTCAGCGATTCTTTCTTGCCTTTGAATTATGCTACATTTCTATATTTCTAGTCTACAATAAAGGAATCCCCTTTTTAATACCACTTTTCTGAGGTTTTGCAGGATTGTTGTCAAGTATGGTGTAGAAGAACACATAACTTTCAGCTGCAATATTATAGCCAGCAATTCTGACCTGCTAATTAGACTTTTCTGAAGTGTCTTCTATGTGAGGTAATTATAGGGAATGTGTCCTGGTTACAGGTCTCCATTAAAGAAAACTTTGAGTACAAAATGTGCTTACCACAGCTTCACAGTTGGTTAAGTGCACCATTAAGAAAGGATATGCTATTTTTTACTCATGCATTTATACAAGCCCAATAGAGAATCAATTTTGGAGGAAAATTTTAAAAAAAATTACTTAACTCTCCTGACTGCATTAATTTCCATAAGATAATTTGAATGGAAGAACTCCATGTTTTTTGTACACCTAACATTGAAAAGAGCTAATTAAAACTATATACTGACATATATTTTTTGCTTTAATTTATCTTTATTTTCAAGTTGTTCGAAAATGGCTCATTGACTTCTATAAGAGTGGGCATGCTCTGTTCCTTGTGCAGAGGTCAATGTGCAGGGATCTGTATCCATCACCCATTGTCAGTGATAGATCCTATGTAATCTGGCTCCAGCTTCACAACCAAGCTGTTATCCGTCTCTGTAATTCTGCTCTTGATGAGAATGAAATGACTGCTCAACAAGAAGTGTCAGTGTAAAGTGAGAGTTCCATGGTCAGTGAGAAAATTGGCAAATTTGAGGGACTATTTTTAATATGTAGATATGAAAAAAAATCAGTAATAAACTTTCTAAAACATATTTTATATAAAAACTTGCTAAGAAAAGTGTAATTTTCTAACAATAGGTTCCCTCTAAAGGAATTATCCAACCTTAAAAAAAAACAAATAAATAAATAATAATTAAAACTCTATCAAATGTGATAATTAAAAAAACTGTACCAACCTCACTACTCCCCCAGCAATCCAGCAAATAAGCTTGAGTGGGCACTTTGTCCTTTGTGTACTACCGGCCAGCAAATGACTGCTATAACCAATCAGCAGCTTCAGCAGTCACATGACATTGTACAGCTACCATAACTGAGCCCGTGATTAGCTTATGAATATGACTTACGAATGTGAAGTCATCAGTGGGAAGCTCAGAAGCTGCAGCTTCACAAATGAGTTACATTTTTTTCTATTTTTCACCACTCCTAACCAGCAGACCCATTTTTTAAAAATAATGGACAACCCCTTTAATTTTTTTTAAGGCTATATAACGTCAGATGAAACAGGTACATATCTAGCACGTAATCAGTATGACATAAATGACAGTGATCCATTGGGAGTAGTTTAGGAGAAGACTATGGTGTTGTCCTGCATTTGCTGCAGCAGACCACAAACAGCAACTTGTATTCTTTTTACATATAACCCCCTAAGGAGGCAGCTATTTTGAGCTTTAGGACAAGCACTCGAAATAAATACAACATTTTGATTCTTTTGTCAACCTAATCATACGAGTGCTTGGTTTTTGAAGGAAAAGTTGTATTTTTTTGAAGCTAGCCTTTTGGGGTACATGTGATGTATTGAAAAAGCTGACACAATTACAGCAACACCAAGTTTTATAGTTTGTAGGTTTTATTACTTTTGCACAAATGAAAAAAATAAAATAGATTTTATGTCACCATACTCGGATACCCATACCTTTTTTTCTATTACTGGAATAGGCGGATGGCTTTTTCATTTTTTTGCATTTTATTGCATTTTTACAGTATTCACCATGATTAATAAATTACCTAATTATTTTAGTTTCGGATGCTATGGATGTGGTGAAATCAGTTATGTGTGTATCTTGTACTATTTTAATTATCACTTTATTATTTGTGAAGGAAAAAGGCAATTTTTGGGTGGGTAATGTTTTTTTTTTTATTTTTTAATATCATTCTGAACAGTTTTTGACTTCACTTTTTAGTCCCACTTGATCAATTGTATAACACCATACTTCTGTACTGTAGTGTGTCATGTCCGTCAGTCTTATGTTGATAGACATCCTATTATGTCCTGCCTCTTGCAAGTCCTAGTAGGTGTAATAAAATAACAGACCTGGGGGCCTTCATCACGCCCCCTAGCTGTCATGACAACCCATCAGAACGCCGTCATAGCATCACAGTGAGAACGATGGATTCACAAAGGAACCACAGCAGAGATTAAACTGCCAGGATTTAAAGGGAACCTGTCACATAGATTATGCCCCCCTTGCTGAGGGCAGCACAAGTCCGTGTCAGACCTGTTGTTCCCAGCGCTGTGTCCCTTATTTTGTAAGATGCAGCAGTTTTAGAGCATTTACCTCTCAAATCTTATTAATGAGCAGGTGTTAGCCCCGCCCACCAAAGGATAGCCCCTCCCACTGACAGTTACTCACATGTTTCTACCTATTCAAAGTAATAGGTTTATCTGTTGAGGTGGGTGTGGCTAGCCTCAGGTGGGCGGGGTTTGAAAAAAATACTGACCCTTGGAATGACTCTTCTGGATGAAAACTGCAGATTTGAGCACTTAAAACTCGAAGACTACAACATCTTACAGAATAAGAAGCACAGCGCTGGAAACAGCATGTCTGACACTAGCATGTGCTGTCCTCAGCAAGGGGGCATAAACTATGTGACAGGTTCCCTTTAAGTCTTCTCCGATTCCAACAATAGTATTAGAAGCCCAGATATGTGTATTGGCTAAGCCTTTGCTGCTGACCATTTGGGTTCTGCAGTGGTGCTATTTATCTATCACAGAGTATATGTGCAATAGAGCTTAAGGGAGTTAAAGTAAAAGATACAGGCTTTCTTAAATTTCATGCAATTTACCTGTTCTGTTATTACTCCCATTCATAAAAAGTTTAATTCACTTCTTTGTAAGTGGATGCAGTTTTTCAATTAATAAATGTAGGTTCACTCAGCACACTTGTACTGTATCATTCACCACTATACAAGTACAATTATAAGAGCTCATTCACGCTTCCATATTTCCAATTCTTATTATTTTTGGGGTTTTTTTGCACTAAAACATGTTGCCAATAAAAATGAACCATTTCCATTTTTTCTATGCACTTATTAATGGGCATGGTGTTTTCTATAATATGCATTTCAATGGATTCATATTGGTACTGTTTTTAACACATTAAAATCATGAGTTTAATCTAAAAACGCATGTTTTGTTTTTCTATATGCAAATTCCATTTTTTATATCCTTATTGTAGCAAAGTTACCAAAACAAGTTAATCCTTGAAAAAAACTTAAAAAATTCAGGATGAAAACACAACCCATGAAGCAAAATGGATACACTATTTAACCTAAAAAAGGACAAATTCTGCAAAAAAAAATCCATCCTATACATCTGTATATTCATTTGGAAGTATAAATGAGACTTTACAGAGATTCATAAAATTAAGCATCTCATACGATTATGTATGTCACCTTAAAATGATTGCAACAGACTGCGTCATGTAAAGGTAGAATGCCATCAAGTCCTTTGCAGTTAATGTCGGCACCTGCTTGTATCAATGCCAGGATTATTTCAGAGTCCCCCTGGCAGGAAGCCTCATGAATTGGTGCCCACCCTGTCAACAAAAAATGTAAAAGTAAATAACAAAAAAAAAAGTTACATTCTAGACAGCAATTTCACATGAGCGGTCAGAAAAAAAGTGACAAACTCCGCATTCTGCAAGATGTTCCTGATACAATAAAGGTCTGTTTCCACTTCAGACATTGATGGCATATCACTGGGATATAACATCAATGTCAGATAGGTGCAAGTCCCACGTCTGGTACCCGCAAATATCTGGAGAACGAGCAGTGGAACCTCTCCCCTCTGAACGGAGAGGTGGTTGGGACTCTATTATTGAAATTAAAGGGATTGTCTCACTACAAGGATTGCTTTTTATGTTAAAGATCTTGCAAAAACAAGTCACTTTGCAATATGTGTCCATTAACAGTATCCTACCTATTCTGAGATATCCCCTCTTGTATGGGCTGCATCAGCTCCTCAGGTCGCTATAGCTACAGACCTGTTCAATCTCTCCTGATAGGCTGCCAGCACTGGTTGCTATAGCTACAGACCTGTTCCATCTCTCCTGATAGGCTGCCAGCACTGGTTGCTATAGCTACAGATCTGTTCAATCTCTCCTGATAGGCTACCAGCACTGGTTACTATAGCTAGCAAACACACCCCTGATTTAAAAATGAAACCAAGAAAACAGGACTGAGGTACGATGAATTAATGTAGTGAGACAACCCCTTTAATTGGAGTTCTGTATATATAGAAAGACAAGGGAACAGCAGCTATCTGACATTGATAGCATATCCCTAGGAAGTGAGACAACCCCTTTAATGATGGACTAAAGCATTTCTTTTTACGTGGGACCATAATCTCAGGCCGCATTCACAAGTATTTTTGTTGCACGTGCAACTTTTTAATGAAGGTGGCTATGTAATTGCTTGCGTTTTTAATGCAGTGAAAAATGCAACAGAAAAGCAACGTGTGAACGCAGCTTCAGGTTCAATTTATTGTGAGTCGGTGCGGCACTTCGTACAAGGAGCTTACACACTACCTAACTGTTGGGGGGGGAGTGTTCATAATGTACTATCATTTGTGTTGCCATTCACTTTCGCTGTTGTCTGCAGCACATCCCTGTTTACACCTGCTGATGTGCTGCTGACAAACAATGATTTTTATGTAGCAATGATTGGGATTAAACACTATTAAAACAATCGGTCCATGTAAAAGGCCCATAATACCTCTTTGCTCTTTGCAAACCAGTTTGATTTATTATTATCTTTAGGTTATTATCAAATAAAGTTTACTTGAAAAACTTGAGTATTAAATTTAAAGTAAATGTCAATGTATTTAATGTTAGCTTAATTAATTATATTTAAATATGTAGCAAAGAAAAACATGTTTACATGTTGAAACTAGAACTGGGCAAGAGTCCTAAATTATAGTATTTTCCTAAATTAAAAAAACTGGTCACAAGAGGGAGAAGAAGCTCCCTGCCAGTACAGGCATCAAAACATACAGTGTGAAAGCTATGAACATCTGGTACCACATGGCCAATTATGAAGTTTTCAAAATTGAAGTATTTAAAGGGGTTTTATCGCTACAAAGATCATGTCAGATTATGGGGACAGTAAAAATAAGCACTTTTGTAATTGGGTTGCATTACCTCAGTCACTTGGTTTAGCAGATTTGAGCTTTTCTTTAAATCTGTATTCTGTTTTTGCTGCTGCTGCTGGTCGGGACACGCCCCCTGGCCGGATCCCGCCCCCCATAGACACGCCCCTGCACTGTGATTGGCTGGCTGACATTTCATTCAGCCTGTTGGGATACGCCCCCAGACGGGAAACACCCCGGAAACACCCCCTGTGCTGTGATTGGCTGCCTGCACACTCTGTGTTTTCTCCCCTCTGAGCTGTTAAAATCGATAGTGAAACCAAAGTCTGCTTGCTCTATACACATCTCCCAGCTCTAGGGTGAATTATCTGGGCAATTACTGGCTGTTTAAATCACAGATCCCCTCATATAACACAGTATTATAGAGTCTCCTGCCTGTTAACAGGCAGGAGAGGAGGAGGGGGAGGGCAGTGTGCATTGCTCCATATAACCCAGTCTGTTGCCTGGTAACAGAGGGAAAGGAGGGGGCCGTGTACATTCCTCATATGTCTCATCAGTTCAGGCTGACTGTATAACTGCTTATAGCACAGCACGGAGCTTGTGGAGTCAGCCTGAAGCTCTGCAGACACAGGAGCAGCATGCAGTATAGCTGTCCTCTCCAGACATCCTTCTGCTTCGGCTGCCTCACCCAGAATGATGATGTCACAGTTCTTCAGTGAGGAGAGACACGCCTCCTGGGAGGAGAGACACGCCTGCTGAGAGAAGAGACACGCCCCTGGATTTCTAATTCAATCTCAGAGAATTAGCTGAAGAGCCCGAACAGTTCAAAACTCCTTTAAGTTATTTTTTTTATTATACCTGTGCACACCACAGGAGATGTTATACCATAATTTTATTTTATTCCCATTTCAAAACTCGTAGCTGGTTCATTGTTTGGGGCAGAATTTTTCTGCTGTGTGTGGACAGAGACTTGAAAACCCAATTCTCTTGTATTTCCATGTATTTTGATGTATATTTTTGGTGCAGGTATCTGGATCACTGAGTATAATATAACTAATGCTGCATTTATATGACCATTCCAGTACAAATTTGTGTTGGTACAATCTCTTAGCATAAAAACCCTAAACCAAAGATTCTTCTCTGTAATGTGATTAATTCTATAAACAAAAAATAAACTCTTGATTTTCATACTCTATATAATGAATGCTCACCTGCATTGTCTCTCTGATTGACACTTATACCAGCTTCAATTAGAGCATTCACTTGCTCCAAATCACCTTTTCTACACACCTTATGTAGCAGGGTCTCACCCATGAAGTCTCTTTTATGTATGTTCCTAAAGTTTTTTGGATGATGTACTAGGCTGAACAGATTCTAATAAAGAAATAAATTAAAAACACATCAGGCAGCATAAAACGAATGAAAGATATGAAACTTATTATTAGAAGAAAATGGGTGCTTCATGTGTTATGTGTACAACAAAACCAAAGAAACTATGTGACGTAAAGGTCCAGGTCCAGTGAACCAGTCAGTTGGTTTATGCTACCCTAAGAGCAGGATATTACAGAGGGAGAAAAGCTGAGTGAAATATAGGATTTCTGAATGAAAAGCACAGAAAACACTGATAGGACGCCTCACAAAAGAGTAAGTCCTGCTTACCCTGCCCACGTACAGTGATTGACAGATTGCCTTGTACCAGTGTGGGTGCAATCACTATATGTGGGTGGGGTTAGCAGTTGAACTCTGGTCACCAGCCATGGCCGTTGCGACAAAAGCCGCGTGTTCGGCCGTAGTACTGTTATTTGTGTTCTCCAGTGTGAACTCGGTCTTTCCTGCTCAGTATTCTTAATTGATTCATGACCAACGCCCGTGGTCAAGATTCCTCCAGCACTCTTCTAGTTAAACTGTTTCCTTACAAGTCCTTTTGATTGACAGCTTTGTATCCAACCCGGACTTCTGTTTTTTCCACCTATCACCTTTTTCTTTTGTTTTCTGGTCAGGTATAAAAGGGCTATTGTGTCACTTCCCCTTTGCCTGCTATATTGGGTTCTTTCAGTACCTGTGGCGAGCCCTTTCTCTTGCTGGATTTCCTTGTTACCTGACTTTGTTTCTGACTATTCTTCTGCCTCCTGATTTTGTACTGCTTCTCCCGATAGTTACTGACCTGGCTTGTCTGACTCTCCGTGTTTGTGTTCAGTGTCTGTTTCGTCTGCATCCTGTGTTCCCACTTATTCAGTGTATCTCGCAGTCTTCGGTTGGGGCCGACCTGTTAAGGAGTCGGGCACCCTCATAAAGCAGGGACAGTGGTTGGGAACAGCGTCAGGGCCTTACTATGTCTGTGTCTATTTTTGTGCCCCTGATCGGTTCCTCACAGCAGTACTTTTAATTTTAGGTTTAGCTCTGCTTTTTAAAAAGCCTTGCTCATCCTTTAGAAGAACAGAGACTACTGCTGTACAAACCTGTAATTTTCTTCAAACAAATAATATACAGGTTGTCATAATATAACCTAAGAGTAACAACTGCCTTGTATATTACATAAGTTTTTGGATGCAGTTGTTGTCTTTAATAGTTTGAGCAAGTGGATTTTTATGCGAGTGATGATTAGGAAACAATTCTGTAAGGCAAAGCCAGTATTGCTCTGCTCTGCTCTGATGAGGGGCAAAAACCCGAAACAGCTGTCTGCAGATGGGTGATACTGGCTTGGATAATTTCTCTTTTTGCTCTCTAAAGATTCAGTGAGTCGGAAGCAAATTGAGGATTTGTTACATCCAATAGAGGGCTCTTGGGCTTCTCAGCTCCTTTCCCATAATGCCTTGTGATATGCAGATGCTTAGTGGAGGGCAAAAAGGTAATTCAAAACTCCACACACTTATATGGTGCTCTCGCCAAGGAGAAATATTCCGCTTTCTGAGCTACTCATTGCCTCTAACCCAGCCAGCCAGTACACTCTGCTCTGAACTGATGAGGGGCAAAACCCTGAAACAGCTGTCTGCAGATGGGTGATACTGGCTTGGCTAATATCCCTTTTTGCTCTTTAAAGATTCAGTGAGTCAGAAGCAAATTGAGGATTTGTTATATGAAATAGACGGCGTTTAAGCTTTTCAGCTCCTTTCCCATAATTCTCTCTCTTTTTTAGTCAGAAATTTTGCTTCACATTACATAAACCTATATAACACACTCAGTTACGCTCCCTCTATTACATCCTGCTCTCCAACAGGGTAGCATACATCACCTAACAGGTTTGCCTTACAGAATTGTTTCCTAATCATCACTCACATAAAAATCCACTTGCTCAAACTATTAAAGACAACCACTGCATACTTATGTAATGTACAAGGCAGTTGTTACTCTTTAGGCAGAAATAGGTTATTTTATGACAACCTGTGTATTATTTGTTTGAAGAAAATTACAGGTTTGTATAGCAGTAGTCTCTGTTCTTCTAAAGGATGAGCAAGGCAGTGGGAAAAATACTCTTTTGTGTACCATGTGCAGAGTACACAGTCCCATACATTCCTGCACTACTCTCTGCTTTGTGCCAAAAATATTTGCTGCTAGTCTGACTGCTTGGACTCCCACAAATGCCAGAAAAATACACTGTGTCTTTAATTTGCAGCACTGACCAGGCTACACATGCATGCTTATCCTCCACCACAGTAAATTTGGGATATAGAAACAACTAAGCATGCTGACTGTGTTGGGGAGTGACTGTCCATGTGTCCACCTCTAGTCTGCAAAGGGTTGTGGGATATAGTAGTTAACATGTGGCCCTCTGATTGAGTGAAGCTGTACTTGTCTAAGGGGTTCACCAACTGTAAGATGTTTATCGTTCATACAATCAAGCTTAAAGAGAACTTGTCACATAGGTTATGCCCCCCCTTGCTGAGGGCAGCACAAGCTAGTGACAGACCTGTTGTTTCCAGCGCTGTGTCCCTGATTCTGTAAGATGCAACAGTTTTAGAGCATTTAATGCTCAAATCATATTCATGATCAGGTGTTAGCCACGCCCATTAAAGGCTAGCCCCGCCCACCTAGCAGTTATTTCCGTTTCTACCTATTCAAAGTAATAGGTTTATCAATTGAGGTGGGCGGGGCTAGCCTCGGTGGGCGGTGTTTGAAAAAAACTGACTCTTTTCATGACTCTTCTGGCTGAAAACTGCAGATTTGAGCATTAAATACTCTAAATCTACAGCATCTTACAGAATAAGGTATACAGGGCTGGAAACAGCATGTCTGACACTGGCTTGTGCTGCCCTCAACCAGGGGGGCATAACCTATGTGACAGGTTCCCTTTAACATCTTGTAACAAGCAAGCCACAGTCCCAGAGATCTGTTCTTGGAAACCAAACTGCTACAAGACATATGAGTATGAGAGAACATTATCTACCTTTACTAAACCTAAAAAAGTCTCATGACTGCAGTAGAGCTAATAATAAAACAACAAATCTCCGTGTAAGTAGAGCAGAAACCCAAGTTCCAAGACGATTCACTATAACATAAACTCTCACCCACTGAGCAAATAATTAATTTATGATTGGAGTAAATTAAACATTTAATCTTTGTTTTCTTAGTTAACTTTACTGCACTATTCTTGGAATACTATTTTACAGTTTCACTGAATCACTTCAGGAAAAGAACCTCTATGTTCTGTGTCTCAGAAAGGGTGTTTATACTGGATTAAAGGGGTTGTATCGCTACAAATATCATGTCTCAGATTATGGGGACAGTAAAAATAAGCACTTTTGCAATTGGGTTGCCTTACCTCACTTGGTTTAGCAGATATGAGCTTTTCTATGCATCTGTGTTCTATTTCTGCTGCTGGTCGGGACACGCCCCCTGGTTGGATCCCGCCCCTATACACGCCCCCTGCAGTGTGATTGGCTGCCTGCACTTTTCTGTGTTTTCTCCCCTCTGAGCTGTTAAAATTGATAGTGAAACCAAGGGCTGCTGTCTGTATACTGATCTCCCAGCTCTAGGGTAAATGATCTGGGCAATTACTGGCTGTTTAAGTCACAGATCCCCTCATATAACAGAGTCTTATACAGGCTCCTACCTGTTAACATGGAGAGAGAAGGGTAGGAGGGCAGTGTGCATTGCTCCATATACCACAGTAAAGACAGACTGCTGTCTGGTAACAGAAGTGGGGAGGGAGGGGCAGTGTACACTCCTCACATGTCTCATCAGTTCAGGCTGACTGTATAACTGCTTATAGCAGAGCAAGGAGCTTGTGGAGCCAGCCTGAAGCTCTGCAGACACATGAGCAGCATGCAGGAGGCTGCAGATCTCTTCTCTCCAGACATCCTTCTGCTTCGGCTCCCTCACACACACACGGGTGGTGTCTATGCAGCCAAGCAGCATTCCCCGTTTGAAAGTGGCTTCCCTATAAACCTACAAGCCCCAGGATACTTTGGTGGGTTTTTCCTATTTTTTTCCCTCCCCGTCTCTGTGTACATCCCTTGTTTCCCCTTGGGAGGCAAGACTGAAAGTGTGTGGATTCAAAGGCTGACCTGAAAAAAGTCAGATCCCATTGGTCAACTGATCTCCTAGCCTTGACATAGAGCTGTTTCCAGTGTGTGGAGCCACAGAAACACTGAACTTCCTGTCATCAAACTGCTAATGCAGAACTGCAGGAAGCTCACAGAAAACATATTGGTCTGGAGGATTTATCCTGTCCTGCATTACACAGAGAAACTGATGTGAATGTGCACCATGTGATGCTTCATTTTCCCTGCGTTGACGCTGCAGGAAAATTGAACACTTAGGGTGACATGTATTAAAAATGTCTGGGTCAGGTAACTTCCGGTTCCAGCGCTGACGATGTAGGAGCACAAGCCGTGCGCTCCTCAGACATAGTCATTAAAACGGCACTTTAACAGCAAACATAACGGCAGGAGCCAAGTAAAGAAGCTCCGGAGAGCACCTCAGGAGACAAAGAGCAGCCGGAGTGCCCGTTGGAGAGAGCGGGGCCGGAGTACGAGCAGACTGACGTCCGCCATTACCTGAGAGCGGGAGGCAGCGCGCCATCTTTCCCGCCGCGTGTGACCTCCGGGAGCGTGGATCGCGGCTGTGGGAGACGGCGGGATTACGGTGCCCGCAGAACGACCGCTTCTGTTGTGAGAGGAGACGCGGCTCCCTGGGCATCTGGCAGGCATAGAACACCGCCGTGCTGCAGGCAGACAAAGGCTCACACATTCCAGCCATCTGCAGACAGAGGAGGAGTGGAGACCAGCAGCTTCAATAGCTACAGAGGTGAGAGATACTGGTCTCACAGAACGACTTGCTGGCGTGTGGAGCTATACTGCACTTTGGGAGAGTCACAGCCTGAAATAAAGGCGCATAGGGCAGAAAATAGACTTACTTGAAAATTTCTCACCATCTTAAAAGCGCATATATTGCACAACTGCACTGCCAGGGAGGCAAGCCTGGTCCCTCAGGATAAGAGGAGGCAGAGTGAGAAAGGGACACAAAAATCCCCAACTTCTATACTTCTTTAAATGAACACTGCTTCACTCCTGCAAACTCTCACCACTCTGCAGCATACTGACAGTTTCTGAAAGTCACCTCACGGAGCTGTGCCTTACACTATTATAGTGGCGGTCATCTAGCCCTAATACAGCACAAGCAGGCACTGGGAGGATTAATTGAGGGCCATATACCCCCTAAGCTACACCTGAGCTCTCCTTGCATTAAAATTGCAATTCATCTATTGTATGCCTCTTGCTATTCTACCTCCTGACTCTCAGCCGACAATTGCCTCAAGGCCCTTGAGCACGAAAATAAAGCTTTACAAAATGGCGCCCACAACACGTAAAGACAAAGGGGCACCGGGTAAACCGGAATCAGAGCAGGAAGAAGTGGAAACGTCTGAAGAGGAAGCTCAGGAACATACAAATATTCCCCCCCAAATCAAAATCAACTATAAAAATCTTGCCACTGCTGTCACCAAGAAAATTCTGCCAGTCTTGCAGGAGACAATTTCCACCGAGTTACTGTCCACCATGCAATCACTACAAACAGAGGTCACCAAACAAGGAGAGAGACAAGAAGAAATAGAACAACGGCTCTCCATTACAGAGGATGAAGTATCTGACTTACACACCCGAATATGCGAGTTAACGGAAAAAAATAAACAAATTACTAACAAGTTGGAAGACTTAGAAAATCGCTCGCGTGGAAATAATTTGCGAATAATTGGGTTGCCAGAAAAATCCCTTCCAGTTGATTACGGAAGATCTGTAAATCAGAACTACCTGCTGCACTAAACCTAGATACAATCTGTAAAGTTGAGAGGGCGCACAGGGTAGGCCCGGAGACTTCGAATAAACCAAATCCTACAGATAGACGCTCTCAAACCCCAAGACAAGTGATTGCCAAGTTTCTAGACTATACAGATAAAGAAAATATTCTGCGTAATTTCAAGAAGCGGCACTAAAATTTGATGGCTCAACCATCCTCATCTTTAATGATTATTCTGTGGAGGTATCCCGCAAGAGGAAAGCGTTTAGCGGACTGTGTTCTGCCTTATACAGAAACAAAATAAAATTCTAGCTGCAGTACCCTTCGACACTGAGAGTAGTTCTCCCAGATGGATCGACTCAATCCTTCACTACAGTCAAGCAGGCTGAAGAAGAGCTGCAGCATCTCATACAAGATACGTCAGTGACTGAAAATGTGACGGCGTCCAGATGCAGTGCTGATGATACTCATTCACGTCAATCTACCAGTGGCCACCTCCAGCAGGATTCCAATCCTAAGGAGCAGAGACCACCCCAGACTCCACGGGATACACGGAACAAGACTTGATGCAGAGATTTGTTGTCTTGAAATAAGTTGCTCATGGGGAAATTTAGATGTAGCATATAAGGTGTTGAACTTGCTGAATTTATGTTATTGGTCTCAAGTTTGAACATCCTGTCGTTATGCTTAAACATTCCTGTTTGACGATGTGCTAGGTAGCTAAGCACGTCAGAAAAAAGAGAAGTCCACAACACAAGAAGGGTCCTAGGAGGTAGAGGCGGTTGGGAAAATGGTTAAGGTTATGTCTATGTTTATGATTCCTTTGCAAATGTTTGCTTATCATTATGACAGTTCATGCCAGAGGGGGTGCTTGTGGCGGGGGTGGGGGGTGGTGCGGGGAGGGGAGACAAGTAAATGGGGAATGTTCAGCCGCATATACATCACTGTCTATACAAACCTATATAGGACATGAAAATCATTTCGTGGAATGTGAAAGGTTTGCTGTCTCCGCAGAAAAGATCTATGGTCCTGCGACACCTGGGGAAAATGAAACCTGATGTTGTACTGCTGCAGGAAACTCATCTTTCCACCAGCGATTTTTTTAGGATGAGAAAGTTTTGGGTGGGTGAGGTTTATGGCGCCTCAGCAGTTCACAAAAAAATGGAGTGTTAATTCTTTTGCGAAAATCCCTGGCTTATAAAGGTTATTTCGTCGGAAACTGACACAGAGGGGAGGTGGGCCAAGATACAATTAGAAAGCCCAATGGGGGAAATTTGTATCTATAATGTCTATGGGCCTAACAAGGATGGTTCAGATTTCTTTCGGAAACTAGGCACACATATTACACCCAACCGCTCCTTCACAACTCTAGTAGGAGGGGATTTAAATGCCGTGATTAAGCCAGAGGAAGATCGCAAACGAAATTTAGCCATTCAGCGACTACCAAATGATGCGGGTTTGCAAAATTTTGCCGACCTTACTGGGCTTATTGATATTTGGAGACTGACTCACCCCGATAGTAGGGAGTATACATTCTTTTCAAACGTTCATCAATCCTGGTCTCGAATAGATAACTTTCTGATCACAAATAATTTAATAGAAAGGGTCTTAGAAGTTGATATATGCGATATTATTATTTCGGATCACGCTCCCCTAATAATAGAGTTTGCCGACACCTTCCCCAGGGGCCACGACTTTGTATGGCGCTTTCCCACAGCCCTTGCAGAGGATGAGACATTTGGGGATATGATACTTGGTTGGTGGATAGAGTTTGCCAACGCTAACGCAGAACATAGTGATGATACGAAATTGTTTTGGGAAACCGCCAAGGCAGTGATTAGAGGGAGACTAATTAGTCACTTTTCCTACCAAAAGAAAATGATAAAAATACATAGAATTCAGTAAAGCCCTTCGAGATGCATACACAGCATTCCTTGAGAATGCTTCACCCACAAATAAAAAGGCTTGGTCAGAGGCAAGAGGGCTTTTCGAGCTCTGGTTGGAACGTAAGGAGCGACTACATAGATCAAAGTTTGAGGCAGAATTATTCAGGTTTGGCAGCAAGTCAGGCAAACTTTTGGCAAGGTTGGCGTCAGCAAGAAAAGGTCAAAAAGGTATCGCATCTCTAAAGACATCAGATGGGAGAGTAGTCACAAACCCGAGGGACATAAATGCCCTTTTCCAAGCATATTATAGAAAGTTATATCAAGACCTGGATAAAGACCCCAGTGGGAAAGGGACGGAGTTTTTGGATCGTTGTCATCTACCAAGTATAACAGAGGATCAGAAAATGTATTTAAACGCCCAAATAACTCCCGAAGAAGTGCAAGCAGCGATAAAATCATTGGGAAATGGGAAGGCTCCTGGTCCCGACGGGTATCCAGCAGAGTTTTATAAAATTTTGCGAGAACAGGTGTCTCCAACCTTGGCACAGTACTATTCGAGCCTATTGCGGGGGGAGATGTCCCATTTGAGGCCAACTTGGCATACATTAAAGTGTTGCCTAAACCTGGGAAGGACCTAACTAAGGTGGAAACATATAGACCCATTTTGCTTATCAATCAGGACTTGAAAATAATATCTAAAATTATGGCTGATAGATTGGCACTAATTTTACCAGGTCTGATAAGCCATACCCAGGTGGGTTTTGTTAAAGGCAGAGCAGCGGTGACAAACATCAGAAAGGTAATAGGAGCAATGGACGCATGTATACACGGGAAGGAGCCCAAGTCAAACAAGGCCTTAGTGTCTTTAGACACAGAAAAGGCTTTCGACAGCATAAAATGGAGCTGGTTGGAGAAGGTGCTAGATAAATTTGGAATACAAAGCGAATTCCGCAACTTCCTCTCCTCATTATATAGAAACCCGAGAGCAGCAGTTTATACCCCGGGATTTAGATCAGATACATTTCAAGTGTAAAGGGGAACTAGGCAGGGTTGCCCCTTATCGCCCCTACTCTTTATTTTAACACTCGAGCCCCTGTTATACACATTGGAACATACACAAATTTATGAAGGGATACATATAGGTGGGAGGGAACTTAAATTAACAGCATTTGCAGACGACTTCCTCCTCTTCATGAGCTCCCCAGGAGCTCAGCTGAAGAGAGTACTGGACCTTCTGGGAACTTTTGGCACCTTTTCTGGTTACCGGATTAATAGAGATAAATGCGAATTACTATGGTTGGGAACAGGGTCACTCACGGACTCTACAGTGATCAAAACTTTGGGTATCAAGGTTGCGAAAGACTTCATCAAATATTTGGGGATTAAGATTGGTCATGTCCCGACTTCCTTGTATCAATTGAATTACCCACCACTTTTTGAAAAAATCAAAAAAGAACTCCAGGGTTGGCGGGACCTACCTTTATCCCTACTAGGGAGAGTTCATTTAGTAAAAATGATATCGTTTGCTCGCCTTCTATACCCCCTCCAGACAATACCCATATTAATCAGGCATATTGATGTCAAAGCTTTCAATAAAATGGTATCTAACTTTTTGTGGAGAGGAAAGAGACCAAGAATAGCTCAAGCAAAACTTCAGGCCCATAAGGCAGAGGTGGGAGTGAATCTCCCCAATTTGCGGTGCTATAATATTGCATGCCTGACTAGGCACATCTTAGACTGGATTCACAAAACAAACTACTATTCTGATTGGGTCTTAGAGGAAAATCTGGCGGGAGAGAAGTTGACCAGTCTACTGCACGCAAAGCAAACACACGCAAATGAAGTAGCAAGACACTCAGTGTTACTTAGGGACACCATGGCCACATGGAGGGAGCTAAGAAAGTGATTTGGGTTGGCCCACCGGATATCCAAATACCTACCACTTTGGGAGCACATGGAATTTTCCATGGGCAAAGACCATAAATGGTTTGCTGGATGGATAGCGAAGGGAATTTCCTCGATAGCACATTTATTTCACCAAACAGAAAATAGATACAAAACCTTTGAGGAAATACAACATGATTTTGGTGTTCCTGGCTCCCAAATCTTACAATATCTACAAGTCAAGTCTTTCTGTGTGTCCAGGTTGAGGGACATACGAAGAGAAAGGAGTAATAACGAATTTGATCTTTTAGTGGGAACAGGTTTACAAAGGAAATCTATCTCAGATATATATGCCATTTTGAGGGATAAATACGTTAAAACCGCCCCTGGAGACGGGTTTGATAGGTGGAGACGTTGGTTGGGTAAAGATGACGTGGAAACAGACATCATCAGGGGATGGAACTCGATACGTAAACACGTCATCAGTGAAACGTGGAGGGAAACTTATTTCAAGTTGGTACACACAGCAATTTATGCATTCGACATTCCCCCTACACCGGGCTTCCCAGATAGGATCACATCCTGTCCAAAATGCAATGAACCAAAAGCCAATCTCTATCACGGCCTATGGACATGTCCAAAGGTGGAATTATTCTGGGGTGAGGTGAGGGACATCCTAGCACCCCTTTGGAAAGGGAAAATCCATTTGTCACCAATAGTTTTTCTACTTCACAGTCAGGAAGCCTCTAGAGGGTCAGAAGAACAACGAAGGGAGCACAATTTGCCAGCGATCATACATATTGTCCTACTGGTAGCCAAACGCTGTTTGTTGACTAAGTGGCTGGAAATGGCGGTTCCATCAATCAGTATGGTAATAGATCAAACCAAAAAATACGCAATGGCTGACCAGATTTACACCGAACGCCACAAGGAGGCGATGGCTCATAGTTTCTTTAGCAAATGGAGAGGGTTTCTAGAAAACTTCTATTCACCAGGTGAAGTTGGAAGGCTAGTGGAGATATTTCAAAATACTGGTTGGTACTTGCGCGAGGCTCAGGGGGGAACACTGGGCAGATTGCAGCTACAATCACAACAAATAGATGCCTGCCCATGACTGGTGAGATAATCTTTCAAATGTAAGCGGAGACAGAGTGATGTTAGTTATTTATTAAGGGTTCGCCTTGTCTTTCATCTTCCCTTCCGCCCCCTCTATTCTCTCCCCCTCATAGTATAGATAAAATCTGTTTGATTCATCTAAGTAGGGGGAAAACACTTCGCTCTGGCTGATTATATATGTTTATAAGTTGGTGTTTGAGAATATATGTTTATCTGTGTCGTCTTATCCATAACATGAGCCCTCCTACTACATCCATGCCATGCGAAGCAAGACAGACTGCAAAAATTCATACCATTAGCATCCTCGTATGTTGAGGGTAATACATATCTGATTTATTGGTTTGGAGTACTATTCATGTTATCCATTTTGTTCATGTAAAACCTGGCATCTACCTTGTAACAACTGTTTGTTTTTTTAATGACTAATGTACAATATGTCTCAATGTTGTATTCATAATTTTGGTGATTGCCTAATAACATATTTGTTAAAAAAAAAAAAAATGTCTGGGTCTAAAACGCTCGTCGTTGCCCATAGCAACCAATCAGAGCTCCTTTTTCATTTCCTATAGTGCTCTGAAAAAATAAAAGGGGCGCTCCGATTGGTTGCTATGGGCAACGAAGAGCGTTTTAGACCTAGCCAGTTTTAATACATGTGGCCCTTACTGGCTGTTTTGCCCACAGATTACAGCTGATGGCTGTGGTCCCAGCATGGTAACAAAGAAAATAATGCAGATAGCTTTTGCCTATGATCAATAGTTAAACTAGTGCATTATCATGGTAAAGATATGCATTCTGTCTGAATCCTTTACAATAGTAAGGGCTTGTTCACACGGAGTTTTAGCTCCGTATTAACATCCGCTTTTTAGATGCGTCTCGGGGACCGACAGGACGGACACAGAGACGCATCTAACAATTAGTAGTGTGTTCAACACTGCCTGCAATGAGGAACACGCAGCGGCGTTCACACGAGTGATCACCGCTGCGTGTTTGCATCGCGCCTGTCGGGTCCGCTTTATGGACCCGATCAAAGAATTGCATGTCAATTCTTTGATTGCATCCGCAAGACGGACCCGACAGGTGCAATGCAAACAGGCAGAAATCTAATCGGTCGGAAAATATCACAATAGTGTGTGCAACTCTTAAAGGGATGTTCCTCGTTGCCGGCAGTGTTGAACACACTACTAATTGTTAGATGCGTCTCTGTGTCTGTCCTGTCGTTCCCCGAGACGCATCTAAAAAGCGGATGTTAATACGGAGCTAAAACTCCGAGTGAACAAGCCCTAAATGTTTTTTTTTCTATATAGCCCTGCTAAATGTTCCCGAATAAAACGTAGCCAGCTTTGTCTTATTCAAAAACAGATGATAACTAGCGAAGGTTTATGATAAGATAAGTAAGTCCTTGATAGGGGACAAGACTTAATTACTAGAAATCTAATCGGTGTGAGAAATTATCACAAAGTAGATGTGCAAATCTTTAAAAGGGATGTTCCATGTTTAAGAAATGCTTGTTAGTCAGTTGGGGAGGTAATGAGATAGAAAAAAAAGATACTCACCTTTAAAACCCACTTGCAATCACAGGCCACATGAACAATAAATGCAATGTCATCAGCCGAGAGTGGCAGTGGAATGGAGCGGGTTTAAAAGGAGAAGGGTTTTTTATATTTTATAACCAGGGCTGTGGAGTCGGCAAGCCAAAGCCCCGACTCCGACTCCTCAATTTCCCAAACCTCCGACTCCCGAATTCGACTCCCGAATTCGACTCCCGAATTCGACTCCCGAATTCGACTCCCGAATTCGACTCCGACTCCTGACTCCCTCATACATGGCGCATGTTTAAGTGATAACTTTACTGTAGTAAAATGGTAACATCCAGCTGTTTATCACCTTATGATACAATAATCAAGCTATTAAGGTAGAACAGACACTGAGAAGCAAAAGAGTAACAATGTTTTGAACACTCGTGGGTAGAGTTGAAGAAAAAGCTATATTTGTATCCAAGTCCAGTCTGCACCAACATTGGGAATGTATAGAAGAGACCTGGGATCAGATTTTGGTTAAGACCTGCTTGAATTTGATCCAGAGCCCAGAAGGATTCAGGCAGTATTGAAAACCAAAGGGGGATTTCCCAAATACTAACAAAATAATACAAATTAACATTTTGATTTTTAGGAGCAGAACAGTAACAGTGCAGTTACAGGAAAGAATCTGAGAACTAAGCAGATGCTAAATACTTGCAAGTCAAATTTATGTAGATAGGTAAGATGACTGTATATAAAATTACAGTAGCCTCATGTACAAAGCTGTAGTGGATAGTGAGATATGGAACCTGAAAGTCTCAAAAGTTTAAAACATTGTTACCATTTTGCTTGTCAGTGTACAATATATTTATTGGAAATGACTTTAGAACACACAAAAATGGTAAATATGCAAAACGCTGCAGGAACATTTGTGGAGTCTCTGAATTTGTTCTGAGAAATAGTATTGCCTCCATCAGATCCTGCATACATGACCTCACATCTGATCTCATTATTTCCAGGCTAGAGAACGACCTCTCTACACTAACTTGGGAGCAAAGCGGTGATTATAGGGGCAACATCTCTAACAATGTCAGGGTATAAAGGAATTGCCTCAGCCACAGTCAGTTTTGATGAATGGTTGATCTCTGCTACTTCTTTGAAAGCAGGTGAAAAATTTAGCTGAAATCTGTTTGCCGTGGGAAATCTTTCCCACCTGGGGCAGCGCTTTGCCTGCTCCATGTCATCAATTACACTCCTCATGTGATGAGGCTGAAGATACGGGAGCAGTAGCAATGGCCGGACCCAATTCCTCTTGCTCTTTGCACTGCATCGAACTAACTGGACCAACTTATTATATATTTTGGGAGTCGGAGTCGGTCCCTTTAATGACGACTCCTGCAAAATAGGCACCGACTCTGACTCCACGACTCCGACTCCACAGCCCTGTTTATAACCTCACTGACTGACTAGCATTTTAACATGGAACTTAACTTTAATGCAACTTAAAAGTTCTGTTCCTAGAATAGTCTCTGTAAGCGCTGGGACTCCGATCCCCACGCTTAACCCTTTGATTGCCGCGGTCAGTGACTGCGGCATAATCAGAGGGCTTTCCCCTGCTCCATCGGGTCATCGGGATTCCTGGTGAACCAAAGGAACCCGGGAAACGTCCGTGTAGTCTGCCCTGGGGGCCTAGAGTAGCCCCAGGGCTTTCTGTATAACAAGTCTGCAGTTAGGGCACACTGTGTGCTGCCCTTACTTCTGCCTGTGTCATCCTGACACAGAAAGTGAAGTATTAGCATACAGGAATATGCTAACACATTACAAAAAAAAAAAAAAAGTAAAACAATTATCCCTTCATGGGATTATAAATAAAAAAAAAGTAAAAAATATAAAAAAAGAACAAAATAAATAAAATAATAAAAATAATTGTGCCTACATTACACAAAAAAGCTACACATATTAGGTACTCACACGACCATAATAACTTGTAGCATAAATCTAACAGGTTATTTAGTGTGAAATGTGAATAGTGTAAAAAAAAAACTATAAAAAACCAAAAAAAAACCTACAAAATTCTGCAGTAACTTATATGTAAACTCAAACTATGCGCCCAAAAAGTACAGCTTCTCCCGCATAAAACAAGTCCTCAGACAACTGCGTCATTGAAAAAATAAAAAGTTACGACTGTTGAAAAGCAAGGAGGCATAAAATAAAAAAATGTGCTGGTCATTAAGGCCTTTTCAGGCCTGGGGCTTAAAGGATACATTCTTTGAGTAAAATGTTCATGGTCAGACTTTCTTTACTGTGGTTCTCCATGCACTCACTTTACCAATTTTTTATATTTCTTATATACCTGTACATTTCACAATTTGTATTTTCTATTTTCTTTATTACATTTTCAACTGCTTTCATCCACAGAGAGACCAAATAATATTGATATGAAGGGGGACAATATGCAATCTGCCTACAGTCAATGACCCTTTTAAAAAGTAGGAATTGTTGAAAGTGAAAAATCTATTTAAGTGATCGTACAGATGGGGAGGAAAGATCCATTCCATGATAACTTGTTAAATGGAAAAACTGTGGATAAAACCAACATGGAGAAGGATTTGGGAATCTTAATGGACAGTAAACTAGTAGTAGCCAGTGTCAGGAAGCAGCTGCCAAAGCAAATAGTATCATGGGGTGTATTAAAAGGGGCATAGATGCACACGAGAACATCATTCTACCATTATACAAGTCACTGGTTAGACCACACATGGAATATTGTGTACCGTTTTGGGCACCAGTGCACAGGAAAGACATTGTAGAGCTTGAACAGGTACAAAGGCAGGCAACAAAAATAATAAAAGGACTGGGTGGACTACAATACCCAGAAAGATTAGCAAGGTTAGGGTTATTTAGTTAAGAGAAAAGACAGCTTCAGGGGGACATAATAAATATATATACTAGTGCATCTCAAAAAATTAGAATATCACTAAAAAGATAATGGATATCAATAATTTAAGTCAAATAGAGAAACCATATATTGTATAGACTCAACTATAGACGCTACTATTAATATGCCCGGTGTTAGATTGGGCAGCGGCACGATGAAGTGATCTCATCGCGCCACTGCCTCTCCTCGGCCACACAGCCGTCACTCTGCTGGGCGACCGAGGAGCTGCCGGAGGAGCGTTCCGGCGCTGGCGGTGTGATGGTGTCACCCCGCCAGTGTCGGACTGAAGAGGAGCGCTCTTGGCTCGGGACACAGGCAAGGTAAGTATTAGTGTTATTATTTTTAATTTTGGTGACCTGCCCGAGGAGAGCTATCTCTATATACTAGCCTGAGAGGGGCGCTTTCTCTATATACCTGCCTTACTGAGGGGAGCTATATCTATATACCTGCCTGCCTGAGGGGACATATATCTTTATACCTGCCTGCTTGAGGGGACCTATATCTATATACCTGCCTTACTGAGGGGAGCTATATCTATATACCTGCCTTACTGAGGGGAACTATATCTATATACCTGCCTGCGTGAGGTGACATATATCTATATACCTGCCTGAGAGGGGAGCTTTATCTATATACCTGCCTGAGAGGGGAGCTTTATCTATATACCTGCCTGAGAGGGGAGCTTTATCTATATACCTGCCTGAGAGGGGAGCTATCTCTATATACCTGCCTGAGAGGGGAGCTATCTCTATATACCTGCCTGAGAGGAGATCTATATCTATGTACCTGCCTGAGGGAATCTATATCTATATACCTGCCTGATGTGACCTATATCTATATACCTGCCTCCCTGAGTGGAGCTATATCTATATACCTGCCTGAGAGGGGAGCTTTATCTATATACCTGCTTGAGAGGAGAGCTATATCTATATACCTGCCCGATAGGGGAGCTTTATCTATATACCTGCCTGAGAGGGGAGCTATAACTATATACCTGCCTGAGAGGGGAGCTATCTCTATATAACTGCCTTACTGAGGGGAGCTATATCTATATAACTGCCTGACTGAGGGGAGCTATATATATATGCCTGCCTTACTGAGGGGGCCTATATCTATATACCTGCCTGACTAAGGGGACATATATATGTATATACCTGCCTTACTGAGGGGAGTTTTATATATACCTGTGTTCCTGAGGGGAGCTGTATATACCAGCCTTACTGAGAGTACAGAGTAAGTTGCCACAAAAATAAACCCTGAAAACAAATTCTTCCCCGTTCACCCTATGCTTTTTTTTATAGTCCGGCCCTCTAAAACCATCCAACTTTCTCATGCAGCACCATGGGAAAATTAATTGCCCACCCCTGACCTAGGACAAGGGGGCATGCTCTATGCCTAGAGGAACGAAAGTTTCTACATAGACATAGTAGAGGAATCTTTACTGTAAGAGCAGTGAGACTGTGGAACTCTCTGCCTCAGGAACTTGTCATGGTAAATTCCCTAACAGAGTTCAAAAAGGGTTTGGATGCATTTCTAGGGTGGAATAATATAACAAGTTATAGTGACTAGGATCCTTGAGAAGGGTCGATGATCCAGGGATTTTTCAAAAATATGTTAAATTTTTACCGTTTTTGAGTAAAAACCGACCCGAGTATAAGCCCCAGGCACCTACTTTGTCCCAAAAAACCCGGGGGAAAATTAAATTTTTTCGGTATAAGCCTAGGGGTTTTAAAAAAGCAGCGGCTAAATGGGAAAATTTTTTAAAAATAAAAATTGGGTACCCAAAAAAATTACATAGGCAGTTTAATGTCCCCCATAGGGAAAATTTTAGGCAATAAATGGCCCCTATAAAAGCGGTATAGGCAAATTTTTATGTCCCCAAAAGGCAAGGGTTTTTGGCCCCAAAAGGCATGTAAAAGGCAGTTATTTAAAAGTCCCCCATTTGGGAGATTTTTTAAAAGGAGGGAAATGGGCCCAAAAGGCAGGGATAAGGGGAGGGTAGGCATTTTTAGGGGCAGGCTGTAGGCAGGAAAAAGGGCCCGGCTGTAGGGAAAGGGGGATTTGGCTTGGAAAAGGGCCCGGGGTAGGCAGGTATAGGGGGCTGTTTGGCAGGTATAAGGCAGGGGATAGGGCCGGGTGTAGGCAGGGATTGGGAGGTATAGGGAGCTTAGGCAGGTATTGGGCCCCGGGGTAGGAGGAAAAGGGAGCTTTGGCAGGTTTTAGGGGCCCCTGTAGGCAGGGGGGAAAGGGAGGGATAGGGGCCGGGGTTTTTGGGAGGTATAGGGGCCCGGGTGAAACAGCTTTTTGGGGAGGGTTTTTAAGGGAGGGATAAGGGGGGGCTGGGCAGGTAAAGGGCAGGGAAAAAGGGAGCTGTAGGGAAAAGGGATAGGGCCGGCGTAGGGGAGGTATTTGGGACTGTAGGGGAAGGGATAGGGGGCCCGGGTGTAGGCCCGGTTTTAAACGCTGTTTGGGAAGGGTTTTGGAGGGGGTGTTAGGGAAGGGGCCCTAGGCAGGGTTTAGTATTGGGAGCTGTAGGGCAGGGATGCAGCGTAGGGCCCGGTATAGGCAAAGGGGTGTAGGGAGGGATAGGGGGGCTGTAGGCAGGTTTAGGCACGGGAAGGGAAAAAATTTGGCAAAGGTTTTAGGAATTTTTAAAAAAAAAAAAAAAACCCCTTTCCCGGCTCCCCGCGCTCCGTCTCCCCCGCCGCTCCGCCTCCCCTGCTCCCCCCCTCCCGGGCCTGGGCCTGTCTTCCCCGGGACAGGCGGTGACGTCAACCCGGGCCGCCAAGCAGCGGATTACACACCGCCTGTGCCAGAAAAACTCCGGGCGGGGCCCGAGTCTGCTTGCAGCCGCCCCGGGGTCCACTGCGGGGCATGGGAACGCTCGCTCTGTGCCCTGCATTTGGGAAACCCTTTACCTATATGCCTCCGGAGGGGTCGCATATAGGTGAAGGGATTTGCGGACATTTCCCGGGGCCACCGAAACGTGGAAAACTGTGCGGGTGACTCGGCCTTTTAGTATAAAAAGTCCCTTTAGGAGCCGGAAAATAGCTGAACGGCCCGTTTTGGGGATGGGCCAAAGGCAGCGCCTGACGCCGACAGGGGACCGAGGGAAAAAGGGAAGGGGGATTTTTCAGCACATTTTTTGGGGCTGAAAAAACTCGGCTTTTTAACTGAGTAAAATTCGGGAAACCCTTTTTTGTTTTTTGGGGGAAAAACATCATTTAATTTTTGCAAATTTTAAATTTGGCCCGTTTGCGGTGTTTAATCTCAAAAAGAAGAGAACATTTTTTTTTGACGCTGTATAGTCTAACCCCAAACTTTTTAAAATTTTTAAACACCAGTAAATTTGGGAAAACCCCGCTTATGAATTTTAATTTCTAACCTTTCAGGGCGACATGTATGAAAAGGGGGTTTTTCCCGATATTGGGGGTTTTTTACAGCCCCTTTTATACATTTTTAAATCTCCCCTTTCGCTATAGGGAAATTTTTGGGCGCATTAAAAGCTTTAAACATTTAAACCAAATTTTTTTTAAAATGGGGATACCCGATCTGAACCCTTTTACCTGAAAAACCCCAAAAAACCCAAAATTTTTTTTGAAACCCCCGGGCCCCGGTAGAGCGGGTTCATACATCAGGGACATTATAAGGGCCCCTTTACTAGGCCATTAAATTTTTGCGTTTTTAAACCCCAAAATTTTATCATTTTTGCCCTATATGTTTAAATTTTTACAATTTAGAGGGATAAAATGGGGCTTAACTGAACCTTAAATACATCAAGTCAATTGATCAGCCAAAATCTATCCACACCTAAAAAAAGGTTTTTAAAAAGCAATTTTCCCCTCTAAGCAACCCATCGGGCAAGGGAAAAATCTTTACTTTTTTTTTAAAATGGGATGAACCCCCGCCAAAATAATACCCCATTCAAACACCAAGAATAAATGCCCCAAACCCCCATTAAATTTTTGGTGTCAAAATGGGGCCCCAGCTTTATTCAAACCACATAAATCACAAACATGGAAGGAGTCAGGTGGAGTGCTTAAAATTTGTGTGATATTCCCCGCTTTTCCGACAAGCAGTTTCCCCGGGCCCGACAGCAATAAAGGGGGGGGAAAGCTTGGCTTGGGGCCCTTCAAAACAGAGTCATACACTTTTGGGGCACCAATGACCCTCACTTCCCGATTAACCCCCCGTGCCCGCCCCCGGATGCCATTCCATTATTCCATCCTTAAGGGTGGCCCCTTCCCCAAAACTCAGCCCTTCACAACCCTGAGGGTTTTTTCCCTCCCTTTATTTAAAAAATTTGACCCCCAAAAATTGACCCGCAAAATTTCCCCCCGACTCCCCGCCCCCCGCAACATAAAAAACGTGGGAAAAGGGCATAATTTCCAAATTTCTATTTTCCATTTTCCCCTTTTTTTTTTTTTTTTTTTACCAAAGAAAACCCCCAGATTAAACAGGGTCATCCTACAGCACTCAGGGGGGAAAAAAACCCCTGTGGGGGAAAACCTCTAGGGAACCATGGCTAAAGGATCCCCTCCCTTTGGCTTAACGGAAACCCAAACACAAGCTCTCGTATCAAAATTTACGTGTCTAAACCAGGTTTTAAAACAAGTAAAACATAAAACAATACCAAAAAATAATTCGCCATTGTACAGATCAAAGCTAAACCCCAAAGCTTCAAGCATTCATTAAAATAGGGGCGGGGGGGGGAGGGACACTTTCCTTGCTTTTTTGGGTGAGAAAAAAAGGGGAACAAAGGAAGACCAGAAGTTATACTTAGTAAACCCACCCTCCTCACAAAAAACTCCCCCCACCAGCCACTCCTCCTTCATACACAACACCCCCTGCCATCCCTATAAGCACACAGACAGGAGCTTAACACAATTCGGGGCCCAAAATAACTGCCCTTCAAAACCTATCTCCTTGCTCAAATTTTAATAAAATACTATGAAAACACTGAAACCAGAACTTAAATACCTACTTATACAGCCAAAACCCCAGCTATGGGGGTCTAGGCTCCCCCCTCCCAAAGTCATGGTCCCCCTTCGTTTAGGGCTTTGGGGGGTTCTTACCTGTTGTACTAACTTGAGTGCTTTCTAACAGGACAGGCTGTGCACAAGTACTGGTCTCTACCTTTCCATCGCTTCCACTTTCTAGGCCTGGCCCCTTCTTTCTGCAAATTTATAGTAAACACTAAGTCATGTGTTGTCCAAGAGCTAAAGAAAATAAAGGCAGCAAAGCAAACACAATAAATAAAAAAGCAAACAGTACTCACTAGTTAAATTCTTTGCCACACCAGCACTGATGCTTCACTGGTCCCCACTGGTTTTTGTTTACTTTCCTCAAGCGATGACCTGCTGTAATTCACATGACCACGGCAGACAATCACTGGTCTTAGAGTATCATGCATGTTTTTCATGACTGCTGAAATTAGTGAATAGCTGCAGTGGTCACACTGGTATCAAGCCTGAGAGTCTGTGCTGGAGCGGGAAGGATTTACCAGGCAAATAATAATAATAATAACAATTGACTTTTTGCTGTGTAATATTTCATGCAGCTAGTTATATTTCTTAAGCTCTAAGGCTAGGTCTACACAGCTCTGGATTTTGGTCGGATTTTCAGCAGATTAAGCATTTTGAATCCGCCGAAAATCCAACCATAGCCACCTATTAGCCCCCAACAAAAATCCTTTCTTTAGAACACAACACAGATTTTTTACTTAAAGTTTCTTAAGCCACCAGCGGTCTGGCAGAAAATAGAACATGTTGAATATTCCGCCGGACCGCCGCCGAATTCCCGTAGCCCCAATGTAGTGGGTCACTGGTAATCTGAAAGCCAACCGCTTGTTTTGTGTGAAAAAACGCACAAAAAAACGGCAGTGCAGCGTAGTCCAGCGATGTGAAAATGCCTCCCCAAAATGGGTTTCAACGCGTGAAAATAGCCTAAGAAACCCAATATACTATATAAACATCAGTAACATTTTTCTGAAATTATTTAATACCTGCATAATACATGAGCAAAAATGGTTTAGCCTCAAACTTCTGAATATTACCTTTCATCACCGCTTCCTGAACTTCTGAGAATTTCAAGTCTAGCTGATTTCCTCTGAACAATTTCAACAGTTTTAGTATTTTCTGCGCATTTTTGCTCCTTAAAAAATGAAGTTAGTGAAGTTTATAAAGCCATAAAAATATCATAGATACACGTAGAAAGATAACATTGGTGATGTTTTTCATCTTAGACCACTATTAGTTTCTACAGTAAAGTTCTGGTCGATTTGGATGGTGATATTTCCATATTTGGGAAACAGTCCCGTACAATAAAAAGTTTTCCCTATTGAGTTTCCCCTAGCACCACATCTTTTTTTCTGTATGAACAGGAGGTGGGGATGCTCAGCCCTTTGTTTACAATTATTGAAGTAAATAGAGAGTCATGCATGTGTAGCCACCTCTCCATTTGCTGTGGCCACATCCCAAAGAGGGTAAGGGGACTCCCATCCTCAGTATAGGTGCAAGTCCTAACAATGGGATCCACACCTAGCAGACATGTAAGGGTGCTTTCACACGGAGTGTTTTTGTTGTTTTGTTTTTTTTTGCAGAAACGCAAGGCATTAATTGCTGTGTATGGGTTTGTTCATATGGCAGTCTTCAATCCAAAAAACGGATTGAAAAAACCCGCGTAAATGTATCCAACCAAAACCCAAAATGTGGTAGTGTATCTGTTTTTTTTCGTGCAGCAAAATGCATCTATAGTTTTTTAAAAAGGGGGCTGATGAATACAATTCTTTAATGGACCATTTTAAAATTTCCAAAACACGCATGTAAAACGCGACACGACGATATGTGTTTTACATTTATATTACTTTCAATGTAAAAGCACACTGAACATTGTTGAATACGTTCTGGGGTCCATTTTTCGGTACATAAAACATGCCCGAAAACGTATTTAAAAAAGCCATGTGAACATACCCTAATTCTGCAAAAAAAAGTACCAAAAAACGTAGTGTTTTTGGTGTGTTATTTGATGTATTTTTTTTAATTAATGCACAGCATTAATTGCTCTGTATTTCTGCAAAAATTCACCAAAGCCACTCTGTGAGAAAGCACCCTGAGGGTATGTTCAGACGGCGTTTTTTAGATGCGATTGGATCAATGTTTTGGACTAAAAATGGAACTAAATATGCATCTAACAATGTGTAGTGTGATTTACATTAGTTTCAATGTAAAACATACATCGGCGTTCAGATGTCTTAACGTCGATGCATGTTTTACATGCGATTCTGTGATGCGTCTTTCGGATCCATTCAAAGTATTGACATGTCAATTCTTGATCCGTTTTACGCAGCAGACACCATATTTAAAACTATAGGGTGCATTTCTGCTGCACAGAAAACGCATCCAAACGCACCACACTTTTTTTTTTTTTTTTACAATATGTCACTTTCTCTACCTCATTCTGTACGATTTGTGTCGGACATTCAATCATGAGGAAGTCTAGGATTGGTTATATGTATGTACTCATAGGTTGAATAAATCTCAACAAGACATAGGCTTAGAAATTATATTTTTAGAAAAACTGATTTGTAAACTAACCTTTTCATGTTCTGGGGACTGGCTAGTGTCACTTTTTCTTCTCCTCTGATGGCTTACTACAAGAAAAAAAAACTTAAAAAGTGATGTTTTCTCTGATTGCTTTTTTCACATTTATATTTAAGATCTAATTCATGCACCTTTTTTTATGAATATTGCATTAAAAATCTGGAAGGAAAATATCCAGCATTTCTGTACACTATCATGTAAAATGTATTCATTTCTGTTGTTGCGAAGAAGATACATGTAAAGAAGCATGCAATACATATGTTCTCAATTCACCTGTACAATACACACAAATTAATACACACACAAAAATTAATACACACACAGAGTAGTTATTTATAACTACGAAGCTTCTCTCTTTTTTTTAAGACAGCTTGAAGTGCCTTGCGAAAGTATTCGGCCCCATTGAACTTTTCAATCTTTTGCCACATTTCAGGCTTCAAACAAAGATATAAAAAACTGCTTTTCAGTTTTTCTTATTTTGAAAAAAAGTTTAAAATATCCAATAAATTTCGTTCCACTTCACAATTGTGTCCCATTTGTTGTTGATTCTTTACAAAAAAAATTAAAATTTCATATCTTCATGTTTGAAGCCTGAAATGTGGCAAAAGGTTGAAAAGTCCCCGGGTTACAAACTCTGGGATCCCCTTGACGTTTTGGGAGGTGAGCTTAATACAATCTTTGATCAAAAACTGTAAACTAAGAGTCCCAGGTTCTCATATTTTCCTTAGCAGTAATGCATTTCCAATATTCCTATATACCATTATGTCTCATTTAGTTTTTAGTGTGCCACTGATATTTGTGTTAGATGTATGCTATTGCCTTTCAGTGTGCACCTATGCTTGCGTTTTTCAAAGTATATTTTAGATGTGCACAGCCTAATTACGTTTTTTACAAACGGGATAGGGACTGTAGGTTTGTTCTTAAGTTGAATTTGTATGTAAGTTGGAACAGGTATATTTATTAACTGTAATTCCAGCAGAAAAATTTTTTTTAGTTTTGGATAGTGCACGGAACAGTTTTTACATTTGTTTTGCTGTCTGTGCCCTTTTTTAGAAGATTTCACCTAACTTTCTGTATCTCATGTGCAGCTGTGGCATGCTGGCACTTGGTTATCATGGGGCGTGACTCAGTGTTGAAAGTCAGCCACGCCCCATAAGTCTCCGTTTGTAACTAGGGGACGTATGTAATCTCGGAACAATGTAGGTCAGGGACTTCCTGTATATATGTTTTTAAGGCGAGTATACTCACCAATACTCTTAACAATAATTTTGACAAAAAGACAAAGAAGAAAGTTCCCCAAAAAGTCCTTACATACTCCAACTTCAGCATCTTTTTCCCCACAATTTTATTGAACCATTTTTACCATCATTAACCCCTTACCCACATTTGACGTACTCATACAGCAATGTCGTGTAGGGGTTCCAGCAAATTGCCGTATGAGTACGTCAAGGCGATCTTGCGCGCTCACAAGCGGAGCGCGCAAGATCGCGGCATGAAACCAGCGGTATATTACCGCTGGCATCATGCCGCATCCCCCACGGCCGGAGTGCGCTCCGGCCGCGGGGGATTAACCCCCCAAGTCGCGACATCGTGTTCGCGACATCGCAGCTGCAGGCAGCAGGAGTGAGCTCCTGCTGCCCGCGATCCCGGCTCAGTAATGGCGCTGAGCGCCGGTACTGAATCTCCTACCAGACAGCCCGGACAGTGAATGACAGCATCCGGGTTGTCTGGTGACGTCACGATGCCCACAATGCATTGTGGGCAGCGTGACAGACAGTTTGCCATGGAGACCAGCATACAGCTATAAACTGTATGCTGTTTCTCCTTTTGGGCATGAATGATCTGACGATCGTTCATGAAATTCCCCCTGGGGGAAAGTGTAAAAAGTATGAAAAAGTTAAAAAAAAGTGTAAAAAAGTAAAAACAAACACAAAAAATAAAATAAAAAACACACATCCCCCTTTTTTAAAAAAGAACCCCAAAAAATAAAAATAAAAAAACCCATATTTGGTATCGCCGCGTGGTAGCGACCCACCCTATTGTCATGTTAATTAACCCGACGGTGAACGCCGAAAAAAAAAAAACCCCAAAAACAGTCACAGAATAGCGATTTTTGTTCATCCCGCAGCACTAAAATGGAGTAAAAAGTAATCAAAAACTCCATATCAACATCAAGTGATGAATTCACATAAAAAAACCCGTCTGTTCACCGCTTTAAATAAAAAAATTTTTAACAAAAAAAATTTTTTTTGGGTATCACAAAACCCGTAATCGTCTCAACCCACGAGTAAAACTAACTTGTCACGATTACTCCCACGGTGAACGCTATTAAAAATAAAAATAAAAAACACTGCTAGGTTTGCAGTATTTTCTTAAACCCTACCTTCCAAAAAAACAGATTTAAAACGATCATAAAGTCTTGTCCCCCAAAAATATTACAATAAAAACGTCAATCATCCCGCAAAAAAAAAGTCCTATACAGCTCCATAAACAGAAAATAAAAAAAGTTATGGCTCTCAGACTGGGGTGAGGGCAAAAAACTTTTTTCCATTTCAAATAAATTTTATTTTTATTGTGTAAAAGCAGTAAAACATTAAACAAATATACAAATGTGGTATCGCTGTAATCGTATCAACCTGCTGAGTAAAACTAGCATGTCATTTATACCGCACAGTGACGCTGTAAAAAATAAAAATAAAAAACACTACCAGGATTGCTGTTTTTTGTACAAAAGGCTTCACAAAAACCTTAATAAAAAGTGATCAAAGCATCATATGCCCCCGTAATGGTATCAATAAAAACATCAACTCATCTCGTAAAAAAACAAGCCCACAAGCGGCTCCATATGCAAAAAATTAAGAAAGCTATGGCTGTCAGAATACGACAACTTAAAAACGCAACTTTTTTAAAACTCGCTTCTATTTGTAAAAGTAATAAAAACATAAAAACTATATAAAATTTATATCATTGTAATTGTACCGACCCCCATAGTAAAGTTATACGGGTCATTAACCCGTATGGCGAATACTGTAAAAATGAAGCCCAAAAACAATGGCGGAACTGCGTTTCCCCCCTCATTTCAAAGGCCCAATGCTAAAAAAAAAACTACCCCCCCAAAATGCAAATACACCCTTAGGTGAGATCCCTGAGGGGCGTTGAATCCAAAATGGAGCAATTTGGAAGGTTTCACCTGTTTTAGTACTTTTTGGGGATGCGACATGGCCCCACCCAAAATCTGTGCGCCAAAAGCCAAATAGCACTCCCTCCCTTGTACCCCTGCCATGCCCCAAACAGCAGTTTTCACCCACATGTAGGGTATTGCCGAACTTGGAAGAAATTGCGTAACACAATTTTGGGGCTTTTTTTCCAAGATTCCTTGTAAAAATTAAACATTTTCAGCTAAAATTGCAGATTATTGGAAAAAAATATATATTTTTTTATTTTCAGAGCCCAACGCTAAAAAATTTGTGAAAAGCCTTTTTGGGGTAGATATACTCACTACACACCTGGATATATTCCGTAAGGGGTGTAGTTTCCAATATGTTTTTTTTAGGGTATTTATTAATTTTTGGAACCTTAGGGTGTCCGCAAACCTGAAATGGCCCCTAAATATAATCGTAAAGAAAAAGAGACCCCAAGTCCAGTAGGTGCTCCTCCCATTCTGGGGCTTGTGGTTGAGCCAAATAAGCACTAGGGCCACATGTGGGATATTCTGAAAACGGCAGAATATGGGGAATCAATATTAATTTGCATTTCCCTGATCACATTTACCGTATTCTTGTCAATAATTATAAACATTGAAAATCTGCAAAAAAAAATGAAATTTTGAAATTTCACTTCCACTTTGCTTTAATTCCTGTGAAACACCTAATGGTTAATAAACTTCATAAATGCGGTTTTGAATACTTTAAGGGTGTTTTGTTAGATGAGGTCACTTATGGGGGTATCTAACATACAGGTCAATCAAAGTCACGTTAGAACTGGACTGGTCCCTAAAAAATGTATATTGCAAAATTTCATGAAAAAATGAAAAATACTACTAAATTTATAAGACCCCTAATGTCGTAAAAAAAAAAAAGACATTTAAAAAAATGATGCCAAACTACAGCAGACATATGGTAGATCTAGTTATAAACTATTTGAGTGGAAAAAATATCTGTCTTACATCAGAAATTTTTGAAGTTTGAAATTGGTAAAATTTTTCAACATTTTTCACGATAATTTGATATTTTTCACAAATAAAACAATCATTTTTTTGGGCCAAAAATTTCTTACTATCTTAAAGCACAATGTGTCACGAGAAAACAATCTCTGAATCACCAGGATTTGGTTAAAGTGTCAAAAAGTTATTCTCACATAAAGTGACACATGACAGATTTCAAAAATGGGGCTCTGTCAGAGAGGCCAAAACTGGCTCCGGCGGTAAGGGGTTAAACTCCGGATCAGCCTGGAGTTAAACATAAATAAGGGGACATTTACATCTCTGTAGGCTCTACACATCTGAATATGTACGAGCAGGTACCTTGCCCTTGCATTGCCATGTAGCTATCGGTAATAAATTGAGTACACATCGTCAAAGGATGACTGACTTTAGCCTGTACATGGTTTCTGTACGGGATAGTAGATGGTATTCCCCAAAGAAGTTGTGTCTGGCCAAAAACAGAGCAAAAGATCTGACTCTGTATACTGTATTGTCGACAATGGAGATAAGGCAGCAACACTGTGGTTTATCTCCCAAATACCCACTAGCAGGTATTCAGAAGAATAGAACCTATGGTAATTAATGCTGATATGCGAATTTACACTAACTATGTTGAAATAAGGAAAGCAAGCACCAACAAACCTGTACAGATACGGTTTCAGCAACAATAACAAAAAAAGTGTTACACTGATGGTAAAAACTGTAAGGCTATGTTCACACAGCAATAATTGCGTGACGTATTTCGCCCACAATTACGCCGTGTGCTCGGGTGCATGGGCGGGGCGGGGGGGCCCGCAGCCCGCCGGCCCCATAGACATTCATTATTCACAGTGCATATACGCCGTGAATAGTTGACATGTCACTTATCTCCCTGTGCGGCGTATTGTGCGAGCGGGGAGAGGAGACGTAATCCATAATTCTCTATGAGAACTGTGGATTACCGTAATGACTGGGACATATCTCACCCCATATTTAGCACAGTACGGCACGAAATACGGGGCGAGATACATCCCATTTTAAGCCGTGTGAATATAGCTCAACAGAGCAAATGTGTCTTACAATATACATTCAGATTTTACTGGAAGAGGATACATTTTATCTCAGAAATTACTGCCAATTTGCAGAGTTCCTTCCAACTTCTTGAGGAAACATTCTTTCATATGACAGACAAAATGTAGATGCCATTATGGTGGCACAATGTAAAATGTACAAGCAGAGACACCAGATTTACTACTACAGCAGGCCATCTACAAATAGCTATTTCTCTAGATGCTCCCATACATAGCGTGCATGTGTTTTGCACAACAGGAAAGCTAAGCACTGCTAGACTCTTGTGATGGCGTATCATCTCCTCAAGAACAAAAGGATCAGGCAGTTGAAATCCAGCTACTCCTTCGTGCTTTACCCAACACTATCCGTCCTTTTAGAGTTGGGAGACTACTATGCTCAGCTAGCACTGCTGAAATTGGTGGGTTTGGCCAACATGTCTGCAGTGTGTGGCTGCTTAAGACTTAAAGGGGTTGTCTCACTACGAAGATCATAGTTTAAAATGAGGGGACCAAAAATCTAAGCACGTACGTCCATGAACAGCAGCTGAGGCAATGAACGGCGCAGGACGAGTTTTCATTCACTGACTGCAATCAGTGAGTGAAGCGGCAGCTGAGGCAATGAACGGTGCAGGACACGTTTTCATTCACTGACTGCGATCAGAGGTCCTGCAGCAGAGAGAGATCATGTGCAGTCCCATGTAAAACAATTTAGCAACACAGATCTGCAGTCCCATGTAAACACAAACAGGTAAAGTGTATAGTTTCTGTAGAGGTCAGAGGAGTAATACTCTACAGGATATATCACTGTGTGAGAGAGAGAGATAGAGAAAAAAATCACCCATCTTTACTAGAGTCCTGAATGCCAAATGTCCATTCTAGTTATAAAGTATGTAGAGTGAGAAATTTAGATATAAACTATTTAGTTACGCTTTTCACTTCCCATGATTTCAATGACAGCTGAGAACCTCTCCATTCCCCCAGCTCACACAGAATGAGTCAGCACGTACACACTGTGGGGCGTGTCTGCAGAGAGTGAAGATACTCCCTGCTGGGAGGAGAAACACGCCCCTCCATTTCACAAGCTCTGCTTAGCAACCAGCATAAGCAGCTGCCAAATGCTGGAATGAGACCACCCCTTTAAGCTACTAACAAGTGTTGGATGAGTCCTGTGACAGGCCTCATTGAGTGTAATAGAGTCCCTCAGGCTTCTGTCATTTTATCAGCAAAAAACAGCATTGCCTCCTCTGCTGTTCTTTCTACAAAATTTGATAGTATTAGTACGGAGTCTGGCAAAAATAGCTGGCAGCTAGAAGATTTGCTGTAGGTTCACATCTGTGGCTAAGGATTAAAAAGAACCTCAGACGTAGTTTCTAGCTGCCAGTCAGGCTATGTCTACACTGCATTGGACAAAAAACGGCCTGAAAGCGGCCGTTTTGTCTCCGATGCAGGACTGTGGCTTTTGTCACGCTTTGTGTAAAAAAACGCGGTCGCTTCTCGTTTTCCTGACATCGGCCATACAATAGTATTGTATGGGAAGACGCAAAGAAATTGAGAAGCGGCAGCGTATTACACAACATGTTGTATAATACGCCGCTGCCGAAACATACAATCGTTTTCCTGTGCAGTGTAGACATAGCCTTCTGTTCGCCATGTATACATGTATGGGGGGGGAAAAAATTCCTTATTTGCGGGTTGTTTCACTCAGATAACTCAGTAGACTTGATGACAGCAGTGGGATCCACTAGTCCCACAGTGCTGTTGCTGAGAAGACCACTTTGGTGCCACAGTTATCTAGACTGCCACCTCGCTCAATGTGTACAGCATCATATTATGGGTGGTTACAAACAAAAAACAACAGTTTGCTTCAAGATCACATTTTCTACAGAATGGTAATTGGCTACACTGTTATCAGTGCTTTGTGGTTGTAGTTGTTAAAGAGGTTGTCAATAATTTTGAAAAAGAGCCTCTGTTAGTCAGGAAGGAAGAAAATAGAAAATAAATCTAACTCGTTTGTAAACCCATTACCATTCCAGCGCTGCTGCTGCTCTGGTACTTCTCAACCATGACGTCATATCCACTGGCCACATGATCTTGCAGCCAGTCACTGGACTCAGTGCTCACATGCCGTTCAAGAGCTAAAAGGGTTGTGTCACTACATCGATTCATCTTACCTCAGTCCTGCTTTCTCAGTTTCGTTTTTGAATTCAAGGGCATGTTACTGGCTTTGCTAAAAAGAGTTTGTCCTCCACATCCAAAAAGAACAGGAATTTTTTGGTTTTTTTGCCCATCTACACAGGCTTTTTAAATCAGTATAGTACATAGCTAGGATCTTCTCTCCCTGAAATGTGGAGGTCTGAACAGGCACTAAAAGAGGTAACACAGATAGGTTCCTATCTGAATTGAGGTCGCTTTGACATTGGTAGATGGGCTTTTACAGTTTCGAGCAAAAATGTACACTGAGAACCTTACGTTTTCATGTGTTTGCTTTTCCAAAAAATTCCTATGTTCCCTTTGACTGTTTTTTTTTTTTTAGTGCAGGTAGAGTGCTGCTGATATAGGATTGTGTTTGCATTTTGCTGGCACACCAGCATGCTCCTGTGCTTATTTTTCTAAAAAATCTCTTTGGATGTGCAGACCAAACTCTGTTTTTAGACTGTTTGTATGGGGAAGTGGCCAGCACCCATTTTTGGTTTTTTGCACGGCAAATCGACCGAAACAAGCAATTTTTGGACAATTTTTTTTGTACAGAATTCACCATGTTCAATAAAATGCTTTAATAGTTTCGATTTTTTCTGGATGTGGCAACACCAGTTAGGTTTTTCTTTTTATTATTATTACTTATACTTTTTATGTAAGAAACTGGAAAAGGGGTTTTAACTTTAAAGATGTTAAAAATGGGATTTTTGTACTTACCGTAAAATCCTTTTCTCGTCCAATTCATTGGAGGACACAGCACCTTGGGTATAGTCCCTTGCCTTCGGAGGCGGACACTAGGCGGATCACACGTGTTAGACCCGCCCCGACGGCCTATAACCCTCCTGCTGACGCCAGGCTGATCAGGTGGGACAAAAGCCGTGGCCGAGAGGAGGAACAACAGAGAACCTTAATTCCCTGGCGACAAACTCGAGGGCGGGAACTGTGTCCTCCAATGAATTGGACGAGAAAAGGATTTTATGGTAAGTACAAAAATCCCATTTTCTCGCCAATAATTCATTCTGGGACACATAACCTTGGGATGTCCAAAAGCAGTCCCAGAGGGTGGGCAACTAAACAACTTCATCAGCAGTGACAAGCATCAGCCCACTGCTACTTGAAGTACCTTACGGCCGAGACCTGCAGCAGCCGAGGCCAAAGCATGAGTTGGGTAAAACTTAAAAACGAAGTATGGACCGAAGCCCAGGTGACAGCTTTGCAAACCCACACAGCTGAGGCTTGATGCCGAACCATCCAGGTGGCACCAGCTGCTCGTGAGGAGCGAGCCGTGACCTGTGTAACTATGGACCAGATCCGGCTGGCAACGGCGGCCTCGAGGACGCCAAGCACCTGCAAGGACCCTCAGGAATGACCAAGAGGGCTGCACGCACCTAAAGGATCCAAAACAGGGCGGTAGAACCGAATGGTCCTGACCATGCCTACCCAACATAACTATCGTCCTCAAAGATGAGAGGACGAGGGGCAAAAAAGAGAGCAGAACTATGTCTTCATCTATATGAAGCGATGAAACCATCCTAGGGAGACATGAAGGAACAAGACACAGAGTAACCTTGTCCTTCCGCAGACCCCAGAACAGGAGCTTGCAGATAGAGCTGCCCGTTCAGACACTTGGTGCATAGAAGTGACCAGGAAGTAACATAGGGAGACTTCCCGTAGAGGCCCGACCGGTGCAGACCGCCCGATTCCCCAAACAAGCATTGAATCCCACGGTTCGATAGGCCTACGAACCAGAGGGACCGAACGCACGACCCCCTGCAACAACAAACCTTAACCTGTGAGCGGAGGCCAGCCTGCGTTGCACAGAATCGGCAGAACCGAACTCTGCCCCTTCAAGTGGGAGAGGGCGAGACTGAGCTCCCGGCCTGACTGTAGAAAGGATGGCACCCTTAGAATAGAACATACCAAAGGGTGAAATTTCTGAGCAACGGACCCAGGTGGACTGAGGCCTGCGTGCTCGAATCATGGTCTGTATAACGGAACCCGACAAACCCAGAGGATCTAGGATTACAGTCCCAACAGCCCCACAGTGAAAATGCAACCACGGTACAGTGGGTTGGAGCAGCGGCCCTGCGACAGAAGCCTGGGCGTAAAGGAGACGGTCAAGGACCGTTTGCCAATCGGGCACGAGGCCCGCGTACCACGACCTGCGGCCCTAAACCTAAGGTGACGGGAACAGCTGGTATCCTCTCGGACTCGAGGCACTTGTGCCCTCAAGGAAGAAGGGCCCAGGGTGAAAAGACACGGCTCAGACCAAACTGACCCCAAGGCAGGACCAGTGCGTCCACTGTCTGCGTTGGGGGATTCCTGGCCCTGGCCATATAACTCGGGCGCTAGGGATTGAGGCGAGATGCCACCATTTCGACGTCTCGCGCACCTCACCTCCGGTAAGAAAGGCGAAGCACTTCCGACAGATGATTGGCCAAATTGGTTTCCCACCCCTGGAAGGGGAATTGCCGACAAGGGCGGTACCGCTGCTCTAGCCAGCGAAGAACCCTTGCAGTTATCCGAGAGAACTGCTCGGCCTCTGGAGTCACCCTGAAGATTCAGACATGCCACAGACGTGGTGTTGTCGGACCGAATCTGAACTGGGTGCCCCTGGATGAGAGGGAAACCCAATAAGAGAGCACTTAAGGAAATAGTTTGGAGTTCCAGTAAATTGATCTGACGACTGGCTTCCCCGAATGACTAAAGACCTGCGTCGTCTGGGAGCTGGAAACGGGCCCCACCCCGAAATGCTGGCGTCTGTGGTGATGATCAGCCGTTTCGGGAACAGAAATGACCTCCCCTGATGTAAAACCGGGGAAGGTATTACCCAAAAGGGGCAGGGCGCTAGAACAAAAAAAAAAGGATGCCAGGTAGGGTGGGGAGGTGCACCGCTGAGACCAAGGACGTTGGAGACCTGCGTCACAGACAGGATTGCCAGCTGCAGGGGACGAGCAAGGACATCGCCTCAGAGGTGGTACTCAAGCTGCCGAACCCTCGCATGCAATTGTGAAGAGTATGCCGGGTGCGATTCAGAAATAGGGGAACGACTAAGTGCTGTAGCTTCCAGACGGAAGAGAACACTCTGGAACCTGAGTGAGATAAATCATCCCCCGAAATTCCATCCCTAATGATGGACTCAGACTGGGATTACGGCAAATTAACTACCCAGCCGAAGCACGCTGCAAACTCCAGGGGATCCTGATGCTGACCAGGCAGGGCCCTTTTGGGGGGAACCAAAT